>CAWUFW010018887.1:0-205872 GCA_963921515.1 Calotriton arnoldi | reverse complement strand
ACACACCGGTATACCCGGTACTGACTTTCCAGAGCCCTGGCATCACAAAATGGATGCCGCTGCCACAGACACGAGTCTGGCCTCCTGCTGCTGACCGAAACTCCGGCAGGGAGGCCTGGACAATAGGTTTCCTGTCCCAGGGAGGTGTGACCACCTCCCCAGACAGGATAGTGTGTATTGGGGCTGGGCGGGAGCACTCTCTGGTGCTTTGAAGTCCTGCACTGGGGGCACACTTGGTGTCCCTGTGCATACCCCAGTTCAAACCGGCTCAGGGGCTTCCAGCCCCTGCTCTGGCGTGAAACTGGACAAAGGGAAAGGGGTGTAACCACCCCTCTGCCCTGGCCCTCCCATAGGTGGGGCCACAGAGTATGTCCAACCCCCTACCTTAGTATAAGTAGGGAACCCAGTCCTTAGGACTTTAGATTTACCTGGACGAAACTCTGACACAGAATCCTGGACCTTCGACGCTCTACTTCAAGATTAGAGGACTGAAGAATCTCCCTTGGGGTCAAGGAGTGACTCCCCTGCTTGGCAGGCACCAAAGAAGCAATTGTCCGGTCTGCATCGCTGAAGCTCCCGTCGGACGCCGAAGTCTTTGCATCACCAGAGGTGGATTTCCAGACTTCCCCGAGGCTGCCCTGAGTCCCCAGCAAAGCTGAGGCCCGTAGCTGTCGTGGGTAACGTGGAACCGTGACCCCTGGACACCGAACGCATTTGCAAGTGCATCCTCTTCTGGGTCTCCCACGAAGTCGTGCTTTGGGCTCCGAGTAGCCCCAGCCTCCAGCACCAACTGCACCGAAGATCACTGGCCTCCACTCCACGAGTGTCCTGTGAGCCAGCTCCACGTGCATCGTCTCGAGGCTCCTTTGCGGTCGCTAGTCCGTTGGCTAGTAGGCCCTCCCGAAGGCCAATCTTTTTCTGCTTGGGCTCCCTGGTTGCTCCAGGTGTGCCCTGACTTATCCTCGCTGGGTGAGTCCCCCAGACCTTGCTGGTCTGCAACATCGTCCTTCTTCTATTTCCACGAGACTTGCCGTTGCCAAGGCTTGTTGGGTCCAATCCGGTCGCCGACACCCCTGCAATCGACAGACGTCGTGGGACAGCTCGAATCCAGCTCCTGGTTGTCGTCGACGCCTCCTGGACCTCGTGGCTGAAGAGTCAAGACGACCGTCAACCTACCTGAAGCACTCGACATCGGTGGGCATCTGCTCATCGCCTTCCTGGTCACTGGCTAGTGACCCAGACTCTGTCCCCTCTGCTTTCAGGTTCTTCAGATCTTCGATCCACCTTTGGATCCACCCGAACACTTTCGACTTGGCCGCCAGCAGCACTTTGCAGCAGATCGCCATTGAAAGCGACGACGAAACCCGACCCCGAAAGACACCTATGCACCCGGCTTCCCTGGGTGAGGTAACTCGAGTACTCCGGTGCTCCCGTGGGTATTGACACTAGAACAGCCTAGTTCTCAAAGGGTTTGCTCCAAGTCCTCCTCTAAGTGTCCCTTTTCTTTTAAATTCTAATCGCGACTTTCCCCATAGAAGTTAACGGTGGTTCGCGGTTGTGTTCATACACTGCACGCGTCCCCGTGGGTCCCCTGTGTCACTGCCTTGGGTGGTTCCTTGTGGTCCAAGCACTTCTACAGGCTCTAGGCCTTGTGTCTAGCTCAGTCGTGGTTCTTATACCACTTTATTGGTATATGGTTTGAGTACGCCCCTGGGGCTCAAACGTGTATTTGTGCTATTACTGTAGATAACTAACTTGTAACGTATGTACTTCGAACTCTAGCCTCATAAAGAGACTAGAGGGGTGTGTTTAGTAATAAATACATATATTTTGAATATATACCTGGTGTGGTCCTCTTTCATTTGGTCACTCAAGAGATTATAGACTGGTAAAACAAGCTGCTTTACATTCCTTCAAGACTTAGCCTGAAGGCTGCTCTCCATAGCTACCACTAGGATAGCTTTCAATAAAGGTTGTCTTTAACCTATCTCCAATAAGGGGTTGTTTGGACTGGTGCAAGGTGCCCACTATAATTAGTGGACAGCATATGCCAGGCCAACTTCTCACATTGGTGTGCAGCGTGTGGGATTCCAGCTTGCTATTGTTTTACCAGATAATCTCAATTGAATTGATCAACTGAAAACCACTAAGGGTACCTAAGGTACATATAAATCAAGCTTAGTAATACAGTAAGTTCTACTGAACTTAGAGTTGTGTGTTAAGGGACAGCACACCCTTTCTACAACTCAAGAGAGTTTAGTAGGCCACACTAGAGTAGGTAGTGCATACACCACACCTCACTAGTGATGTCTTCAAAGCCAGGACCCAGTGAGTCCTTGCCAGAAGCCAGTGGGCTTCTTCCCTCCAAGTATGATAAACTCCCATTCTTGGAATTGAGAGCATTATGCACTACTAGGAAGTTGAAGACAGGCAAAAGTGCCAGCACCCAACACCTCAGGGAGGTGTTACTAGCTGATGATCTCAGCAGGCCCCTAGGGTCTGAAGGGGTAGGCAAAGAGGGTGGGGCAGAAGATGAGGAAGGGGCCAGGGGTGAAGAAACCCAGGCCCCCCTCTGAAACTGGCCAGGAAGGTGAAAATGACCTTGTCCTGGAAAACCCAATTCCTCCTGTGGAGGAGGAGGAGGAGAGGATCAGACTGACCTCCCCTTTGTCCCCCAGGAAGAGTTCTGAGTGTGCCCAGAAGGTCTAGGTCTCCTTCTCAGGAGTCTAACCACTCTGACACCTCAATAGGGACCTCTGTCTCCTCTCATAGGAGGGAATCCTCTCATGAGAGGAGAAAGAGACTGATTCAATATGAGCAAGCTCAGCTTGAACTCAGGAAACAGCAATTGGCTATAGACAGGGAGTCCCTAGATCTCTATAGAGAGAGACAAAAGTTGGGACTAGAGTCCCATGGTGGCAGCAGTTTCCCCAAAGATAGGGAAAGGTCTTATGACCATAGAAACCTGAGCAAGATTGTCCCTCCCTACCAGAGTGGGGATGATATCCACAAATGGATAACTGCTCTAGAGAGGGCCTGTAAAGTACAGAGGGTCCCTCAGGAGCAGTGGGCAGCAATCTTGTGGCTCTCCTTTGCAGACAAAGGTAGAGACAAGCTCCTCACTGTTAGAGAGGAGGATGCTGATAATTACAAAGTCTTGAAGAGTGCTCTAATTGATGGGTTTGGCCTAACCACTGAACAATACAGGTTAAAGTTCAGGGATACCCAAAAGCACAGACTCAAGACTGGGTGGACTTTGTTGATTGTTCTGCCAAGGCTCTGGAAGGTTGGTTATTGGGCAGTAAGGTATGTGACTTCACAGGATTGTACAATCTGATAATGAGGGAGCAGATTCTTAATAACTGTCAAAATCAGCTGTTGCATCAGCACCTGGTAGACTCTGATCTGACCTCTCCCCAAGAATTGGGAAAGAAGGCAGACAAATGGGTCAGAACCAGGGTGAAGCAGAAGGTACAGAACCAAGGTGGTGACCCTAAGAAGCAAGATTCGAAAACCTCTGATAAGGGTGGGGAGAAGGGTAAAGATCAAAAGTCTTCACAAGGCCCCCAAAAATCTTCTTCAGGTGGGGATTCACAGTCTACCAAAGGGAAAGGCCAAAGAAAACCATGGTGCAAGGTCTGTAAGCAAAAGACCCACTGGACCAGTGATTGCACCAAGTCCAAAGACTCTACTCCAGCCCCCACCAATGCCCCTAAGGCACCTGCTCCCCCTAGTGCAGTTACAGTTGGTGGTGGGACTACACAAGCCAAGGGTTTAGTAGGGTTGACCCTGGGTAAAGAGATGAGCTCTGACCTAGTCAGAGAACTCACTCAGGCTGTCCTAGTCTGTGATGGAGGCATGGATATGACCTCCTCTGTGAGTCCCAGTAATCTGGGCAAGTACAGACAACAGCCTTTAATCAATGGAAGAGAGGCTTTGGCATTTAGGGACACAGGGGCAAGTGTCACCATGGTGACACAAGACCTTGTGAATCCTGGGCAGATAATACTTGGTGAAATGTACCAAGTGACCAATGCTAGCAACGTCAGAACAGACCATACTCTGGCAGTTGTTAACTTCTCCTGGGGAGGGGTAACTGGCCTTAAGAAGGTTGTGGTAAGTGCAGACCTACCCGTTGAATGCTTGCTTGGCAATGACTTAGAAACTTCAGCTTGGGCAGAAGTGGAGCTCAGGACCCATGCAGAAATGCTGGGGATCCCTGCAGATGTGTTTGCTGTGACCAGGTCACAAGCCAAAATGTCTAGCACTGAACAGGCCTTGGATTCTGGAATAATGGACCAAGTGCCCTCCAAGAAGAGGAGTAGTAGGGTAAAGGCAGTGCCTTCCCCCTTGGCTCAGAAGGAAGATCAGTCCCTTGAGGGGGATGATCTCAGTCCTGAGGAAGGAACTGTCCCAGAGGAGCTTGAACCTGAACAGGTTGAGTTCTTGGGGACAGGGGGACCTTCCAGGGCAGATCTGAGCCAGGAGCAGCAGAGCTGCCCCTCTCTTGAACCCCTCAGACAGCAAGCTGCTGCTGAGGCTGCTGGGAAAGCTAGTGGTCCCCATACTGTGTATTGGGATGATGGACTCTTGTACTCAGAGTGTAGAGACCCCAAGCCTGGTGCTACCAGGAGGTTGGTTATACCTTTGAAGTTCAGGGGCTTCCTATTGACCCTAGCCCATGATATTCCCTTAGCAGGTCACCTGGGCCAGAACAAGACTTGGGACAGAATTGTCCCTCACTTTCACTGGCCCCACATGTCTGAAGACACCAAGGAGTTTTGTCGCTCCTGTGTAACCTGCCAGGCCAGTGGCAAGGCAGGTGGCACTACAAAGGCCCCCTGATACCACTACCTGTGGTGGGGGTTCCCTTTGAAAGGGTGGGGATTGACATTGTTGGTCCCATGGATCCCCAAACAGCATCTGGGCACAGGTTTATCCTGGTGGTAGTGGATCATGCCACCAGGTACCCAGAGGCTATTCCCTTAGGACCACTACAGCACCTGTGGTGGCAAGGGCCCTCCTGGGAATTTTCTCAAGAGTGGGCTTCCCTAAGGAGGTTGTATCAGACAGGGGTGCAAACTTTATGTCTGGATACTTAAAAGCAATGTGGAAGGAGTGTGGAGTGACTTACAAGTTCACCACACCCTATCACCCACAATGCAATGGTTTAGTTGAGAGATTCAACAAAACCTTGAAGGGCATGATTAAAGGGCTCCCAGAAAAGCTTAGGCGAAGATGGGACATACTCTTGCCCTGCCTTTTATTTGCGTACAGGGAGGTGCCTCAAAGGGGTTGGCTACAGCCCTTTTGAACTTTTGTTTGGTCACCCTGTCAGGGGTCCACTGTGCTTGGTGAAGGAAGGATGGGAGTTACCTCTCAAGCCCCCAAAGCAAGACATAGTGGACTACGTACTTGGTCTCCGCTCCCGGATGGCTGAGTATATGAAAAAGGCAACTAAAAACCTTGAGGCTAGCCAGGAACTTCAAAAGGCCTGGCATGACCAAAAGGCTGTACTGACTGTTTACCAGCCAGGACAGAAGGTGTGGGTGTTGGAGCCAGTGGCCCCAGCAGCTCTCCAAGACAAATGGAGTGGACCCCACACCATTGTTGAACAGAAGGGTGAGGTTACCTACTTAGTAGACCTAGGAACACCCAGGAGTCCCCACAGGGTTCTCCATGTCAACAGGTTAAAACCATATGTGGACAGGGCAGACATGGGCTTGCTCATGGCTACTGATGAGGGACAGGAGGAAGAGAGTGACCCACTCCCTGACCTGCTCTCACAGAACCCTGGTGATGGGTCAGTGGATGGTGTAGCCTTGGCAGGCAGCCTCACTACCCAGCAGCAGACTGATTGCAGACAGGTGCTCAATCAGTTCAGACACATATTCTCACTGACACCCAGTCAGACTACCTGGTGCACTCATGAAGTGGACACTGGGGACAGTCTGCCTATTAAAAATAAGATTTATAGGCAACCTGACCATGTCAGGGACTGTATCAGGACAGAAGTCCAGAAGATGTTGGATTTGGGAGTTATTGAACCCTCAGATAGCCCTTGGGCTAGTCCAGTGGTCCTTGTGCCAAAACCTCACACCAATGGTGGGAAAAGAGAGATGAGGTTTTGTGTGGACTACAGGGGTCTCAATGCAGTCACTAGGACTGATGCCCATCCAATACCTAGGGCAGATGAGCTAATAGACACTTTGGCCTCAGCCAAGTATCTAAGCACATTTGACCTGACAGCTGGCTACTGGCAGATCAGACTAGCTGATGATGCAAAGCCAAAGACAGCATTCTCAACCCCTAGTGGGCATTATCAATTTGTGGTGATGCCCTTTGGTCTGAAGAATGCACCTGCCACTTTTCAGAGGTTGGTGAATACAGTCCTTACAGGTCTGGAAGCCTATAGTGCAGCATATCTAGATGATATTGCTGTCTTTAGCTCCACCTGGGAGGATCACCTGGTCCACCTCAGAAATGTTTTACAGGCCCTGCAGAAAGCAGGCCTGACTATCAAGGCCACCAAGTGCCAGATAGGGCAGAGTCAGGTTGTGTACCTGGGCCACCTTGTGGGTGGAGGCCAGGTTCAACCACTGCAGAGCAAGATCCAGACCATCATGGACTGGACTGCTCCAACTACCCAGACTCAGGTGAGAGCCTTCTTAGGCCTGACTGGGTACTATAGGAGATTTGTCAAGGGGTATGGATCAATAGTGACACCCCTGAATGACTTAACTTCCAAGAAAATGCCCAAAAAGGTTCAGTGGACAGTTAGCTGTCAAAAGGCATTTGATGACCTGAAGCAGGCCATGTGCACTGCTCCCATTCTACAGAGTCCTGATTACTCCAAGAAGTTCATTGTTCAAACTGATGCATCTGAATTGGGGGTAGGGGCTGTACTGTCACAATTGAATGATGAAGGTCAGGATCAGCCAGTAGCTTTCATTAGCAGAAGGCTGACCCCTAGAGAGAAACGTTGGTCAGCCATTGAGAGGGAGGCCTTTGCTGTGGTCTGGGCTCTGAAGAAGTTGAGGCCATACTTGTTTGGTACTCACTTCCTTGTTCAAACAGACCATAAGCCCCTCTTATGGCTAAAACAAATGAAGGGTGAAAACCCCAAACTGCTTAGGTGGTCCATTTCCCTACAGGGGATGGACTTCACAGTGGAACATAGACCTGGGAGTAACCATGCCAATGCAGATGGACTCTCTAGGTACTTCCACTTAGAACATGAAGACTTAACTGGGCAAGGTTAGTTTAATGTCCCTACGTTTGGGGGGTTGTGTAGGAGAGTAGGATCTGCTTCACATGGGTACCCCCACTTTTTGCTGATGCTTCACTGTTTTTCGACCTTAGTCTGGCTGGGGCCCTGCTAATCAGAACCCCAGCCTAGCTGCTTCCTCTTTAAAATGGTTTCCATGTGCCTTAGGCACATCTCTGATTGGAATCTGGAGTGCCCTTATAAGTCCCTAGTATATGGTATACTATGTACCCAGGGCATAGGTACCTCAGAGGCCTACCAGGGGCTGCAGCATGTATTGTGCCACCCCTGGAAGGCCATCCAAACTGACACCACAGGTCTGCTACTGCAGCCTGGGTAAGGTGGTGCATGCACCCCTTACTGTGATATAGGCTACCTATATCACTATATACATACACACATATAAACCTATAAGTCACTCCTATGGCAGGCCTTATCAATCCTGAAGGCAGAGTGCGTGGTTCCTATGTGAGAGGGTGCCCCTGCATGAGCAGGGCCCCTCTGCAGCGTTCGGAGACCCTTCTCTGATGCTGTTTGTAGTGCAGCCTGACCATATACTCTTAAGCGCATTATAACCTCGCGTTAAATGCTAACTTTGGGATGGCTGCACGGAAACATGTCGTGTTTGGTGTCAAACATCTTGGAATACTACCCCCCGCCAGTTCTGGCGGCGGGGGTAGCATTCCACCCTTCTAGAGGAAAGACATGTACACACCGGTATGCCCGGTACTGACTTTCCAGAGCCCTGGCATCACAAAATGGATGCCGCTGCCACAGACACGAGTCTGGCCTCCTGCTGCTGACCGAAACTCCGGCAGGGGAGGCCTGGACAATAGGTTTCCTGTCCCAGGGAGGTGTGACCACCTCCCCAGACAGGATAGTGTGTATTGGGGCTGGGCGGGAGCACTCTCGGGTGCTTTGAAGTCCTGCACTGGGGGCACACTTGGTGTCCCTGTGCATACCCCAGTTCAAACCGGCTCAGGGGCTTCCAGCCCCTGCTCTGGCGCGAAACTGGACAAAGGGAAAGGGGTGTAACCACCCCTCTGCCCTGGCCCTCCCATAGGTGGGGCCACAGAGTATGTCCAACCCCTACCTTAGTATAAGTAGGGAACCCAGTCCATAGGACTTTAGATTTACCTGGACGAAACTCTGACACAGAATCCTGGACCTTTGACGCTCTACTTCAAGATTAGAGGACTGAAGAATCTCCTTTGGGGTCAAGGAGTGACTCCCCTGCTTGGCAGGCACCAAAGAAGCAATTGTCCGGTCTGCATCGCTGAAGCTCCCGTCGGACGCCGAAGTCTTTGCATCACCAGAGGTGGATTTCCAGACTTCCCCGAGGCTGCCCTGAGTCCCCAGCAAAGCTGAGGCCCGTAGCTGTCGTGGGTAACGTGGAACCGTGACCCCTGGACACCAAACGCATTTGCAAGTGCATCCTCTTCTGGGTCTCCCACGAAGTCGTGCTTTGGGCTCTGAGTAGCCCCAGCCTCCAGCACCAATTACACCGAAGATCACTGGCCTCCACTCCACGAGTGTCCTGTGAGCCAGCTCCACGTGCACCGTCTCAAGGCTCCTTCGCGGTCGCTAGTCCGTTGGCTAGTAGGCACTCCCGAAGGCCAATCTTTTTCTGCTTGGGCTCCCTAGTTGCTCCAGGTGTGCCCTGACTTATCCTTGCTGGGTGAGTCCCCAGACCTTGCTGGTCTGCAACATCGTCCTTCTTCGATTTCCACGAGACTTGCCGTTGCCAAGGCTTGTTGGGTCCAATCCGGTCGCCGACACCCCTGCAATCGACAGACGTCGTGGGACAGCTCGAATCCAGCTCCTGGTTGTCGTCGACGCCTCCTGGACCTCGTGGCTGAAGAGTCAAGACGACCGTCAACCTACCTGAAGCACTCGACATCGGTGGGCATCTGCTCATCGCCTTCCTGGTCACTGGCTAGTGACCCAGACTCTGTCCCCTCTGCTTTCAGGTTCTTCAGATCTTCGATCCACCTTTGGATCCACCCGAACACTTTCGACTTGGCCGCCAGCAGCACTTTGCAGCAGATCGCCATTGAAAGCGGCAGACGAAACCCGACCCCGAAAGACACCTATGCACCTGGCTTCCCTGGGTGAGGTAACTCGAGTACTCCGGTGCTCCCGTGGGTATTGACACTAGAACAGCCTAGTTCTCAAAGGGTTTGCTCCAAGTCCTCCTCTAAGTGTCCCTTTTCTTTTAAATTCTAATCGCGACTTTCCCCATAGAAGTTAACGGTGGTTCGCGGTTGTGTTCATACACTGCACGCGTCCCCGTGGGTCCCCTGTGTCACTGCCTTGGGTGGTTCCTTGTGGTCCAAGCACTTCTACAGGCTCTAGGCCTTGTGTCTAGCTCAGTCGTGGTTCTTATACCACTTTATTGGTATATGGTTTGAGTACGCCCCTGGGGCTCAAACGTGTATTTGTGCTATTACTGTAGATAACTAACTCGTAACGTATGTACTTCGAACTCTAGCCTCATAAAGAGACTAGAGGGTGTGTTTAGTAATAAATACATATATTTTGAATATATACCTGGTGTGGTCCTCTTTCATTTGGTCACTCAAGAGATTATAGACTGGTAAAACAAGCTGCTTTACATTCCTTCAAGACTTAGCCTGAAGGCTGCTCTCCATAGCTACCACTAGGATAGCTTTCAATAAAGGTTGTCTTTAACCTATCTCCAATAAGGGGTTGTTTGGACTGGTGCAAGGTGCCCACTATAATTAGTGGACAGCATATGCCAGGCCAACTTCTCACACTCTCTTGCTTCTTTCTGCAGCCCCTTGCCTTTTTCTCCACCCCTCTTCCCTCTTTCTGCACCCCTGTTGCCTCTTTCTGCACCTCTGTTCCTTCTTTCTGCACCTCTGTTGCTTCTTTCTGCACTTCTCTTGCTTCTTTCTGCACCTCTGTCCCTTCTTTCTGCACCCCTGTTTTCTCTTTCTGCACCTCTGTTCCTTCTTTTTGCACTTTCCTTTGTTTCTTTCTGCAACTCTCTTGCTTCTTTCTGTATGCCTCTTGCTTCTTTCTGCACCCCTCATGCCTCTTGCACCCCTCTTTCCTCTTCTGCATCCCTCTTGCCTCTTTCTGCACATGTGTTCCTTCTTCATTCACTTCTTTGTTTCTTTCTGCACTCTCTTGCTTCTTTCTGTATCCCTCTGGCCTCTTTCTCCACCCCACTACCCTCTTTCTGCAACTCTGTTGCTTCTTTATTCACTTCTCTTGCTTCTTTCCGCACCTCTCTTGTTTCTTTCTGTACCCGTGCCTCTTTCTGCACCCTTCTTCCCTCTTTCTGCACTCCTCTTGCCTCTTTCTGCACCCTCTTCCCTCTTTCTGCACCCCTCTTGCCTCTTTCTGCAACTCTGTTCCTTCTTTCTGCACTTCTTTTCTTCTTTCTGCAGCTCTCTTGCTTCTATCTGCAGCCCCTTGCCTTTTTCTCCACCCCTCTTCCCTCTTTCTGCACCCCTGTTGCCTCTTTCTGCACCTCTGTTCCCTCTTTCTGCACCTCTGTTCCTTCTTTCTGCACCTCTGTTGCTTCTTTCTGCACTTCTCTTGCTTCTTTCTGCACCTCTGTCCCTTCTTTCTGCACCCCTGTTGTCTCTTTCTGCACCTCTGTTCCTTCTTTTTGCACTTCTTTTGTTTCTTTCTGCAACTCTCTTGCTTCTTTCTGTACGCCTCTTGCTTCTTTCTGCACCCTCATGCTCTCTTGCACCATCTTCCTCTTTCTGCATCCCCTTGCCTCTTTCTGCACATGTGTTCCTTCTTTATGCACTTCTTTTGTTTCTTTCTGCACCTCTCTTGTTCTTTCTGTATCCCTCTGGCCTCTTTCTCCACCCCACTACCCCCTTTCTGCAACTCTGTTGCTTCTTTATTCACTTCTCTTGCTTCTTTCCGCACCTCTCTTGCTTCTTTCTGTACCCCATGCCTCTTTCTGCACCTCTTTTACCTCTTTCTGCACCCCCCTTGCCTCTTTCTGCACCTCTGTTCCTTCTTTCCCCACTTCTTTTGTTTCTTTCTGCAGCTCTCTTGCTTCTTTCTGCTGCCCCTTGCCTTTACTCTCCACCCCTCTTCCCTCTTTCTGCACACCTGTTGCCTCTCTTCTGCACTCCTCGCTGCACTCTTTTACACCCCTCTTTCCACAACCCTCCTCCCTTTTTCTGCACCCCTGTTGCCCCTTTCTAAACTTCAGTTCCTTCTTTCTGCACTTTTGTTTCTTTCTGCACATCCCCTGCTTCTTTCTGCACCCCCTGTGCCTCTTTCTGCACCCCTCTTCCCTCTTTTTGCACCCCTCTTGCCTTTTTCTGCACATTTGTTGCTTCTTTCTGCACTCTTCTTGCTTCTTTCTGCACTCCTCATGACTCTTTCACACCCCTCTTCCCTATGTGTGCACCCTCTTGCTTCTATCTGCAATTCTGATCCTTCTTTCTGCACTACTTTCGTTTGTTTCTGCACCTCTCGCTTCTTTCTGCACCCCTTTTGCCTCTTTCTGCACCCCTCGTGCTTCTTTCACACCCCTCTTTCCGCACCCCTCTTCCTTCTTTCTGCACCCCTGTTGCCCCTTTCTGCACCTCTGTTCCTTCTCTCTGCACTTTTGTTTCTTTCTGCACATCTCTTGCTTCTTTCTGCACCCCGTGCCTCTTTTTGCACCTGTGTTCCTTCTTTCTGAACTTCTTTTGTTTCTTTCTGTATCCCTCTTGCCTCTTTCTCTACCCACTATCCCCTTTCTGCAACTCTGTTGCATCTTTATGCACTTCTCTTGCTTCTTTCTGCACCTCTCTTGCTTCTTTCTGCTACCCTCTTCCCTCTTTCTGCTCTCCTCTTGCCTATTTCTGCACCACTTTTTACCTCTTTCTGCACCCCTCTTCCCTCTTTCTGCACCCCTCTTGCCTCTTTCTGCACCCTTCTTGCCTCTTTCTGCACCCCTCTTGCCTCTTTCTGCACCTCTGTTCCTTCTTTCTGCACTTCTTTTGCTTCTTTGTGCAGCTCTCTTGCTTCTTTCTGCAGCCCTTGCCTCTTTCTGCACTCCTGTTGCCTCTTTCTGCACCTCTGTTGCCTTCTTTCTGCATCTCTGTTGCTTCTTTCTGCACTTCTCTTGCTTCTTTCTGCACCTCTGTCCCTTCTTTCTGCAACCCTTGTGCCTCTTTCTGCACCCCTCTTCCCTCTTTCTGCACCCCTCTTGCCTCTTTCTGCACCTCTGTTCCTTCTTTCTGCACTTCTTTTGCTTCTTTCTGCAGCTCTCTTGCTTCTTTCTGCAGCCCTTAGCCTTTTTCTCCACCCCTCTTCCCTCTTTCTGCACCACTGTTGCCTCTTTCTGCACCTCTGTTCCTTCTTTCTGCACCTCTGTTGCTTCTTTCTGCACTTCTCTTGCTTCTTTCTCCACCTCTGTCCCTTCTTTCTGCACATCTGTTCCTTCTTTTTGCACTTCTTTTGTTTCTTTCTGCAACTCTCTTGCTTCTTTCTGTACGCCTCTTGCTTCTTTCTGCACCCCTCATGCCTCTTGCACACCCCTCTTTCCTCTTTCTGCATCCCCCTTGCCTCTTTCTGCACATGTGTTCCTTCTTTCTGCACTTCTTTTGTTTCTTTCTGCACCTCTCTTGTTCTTTCTGTATACCTATGGCCTCTTTCTCCACCCCAGTACCCCCCTTTCTGCAACTCTGTTGCTTCTTTATTCACTTCTCTTGACTCTTTCCGCACCTCTCTTGCTTCTTTCTGTACCCCCGTGCCTCTTTCTGCACCTCTTTTACCTCTTTCTGCACCTCTGTTCCTTCTTTCTGCACTCCTCTTGCTTCTATCTACACCTCTCTTGCTTCTTTCTGCACCATTCGTGCTTCTTTCTGCACCCCTTTTCCCTCTTTATGCACCCCTCTGCCCTCTTTCTGCATCCCTCTTGCCTCATTCTGCAACTCTGTTCCTTCTTTCTGCACCTCTGTTGCTTCTTTCTGAATTTCTCTTGCTTCTTTCCGCACCTCTGTCCCTTCATTCTGCAACCCTTGTGCCTCTTTCTGCATCCCTCTTCCCTCTTTCTGCAACCCTCTTGCCTCTTTCTGCACCTCTGTTCCTTCTTTCTGCACTTCTTTTGTTTCTTTCTGCAACTCTCTTGCTTCTTTCTGCCTCTTGCTTCTTTCTGCACCCCTCATGCCTCTTACACCCCTCTTCCCTCTTTCTGCACCCCTCTTGCCTCTTTCTGCACCTGTGTTCCTTCTTTCTGAACTTCCTTTGTTTCTTTCTGCATCCCTCTTACCTCTTTCTCAACCCCACTATCCCCTTTGTGCAACTCTGTTGCATCTTTATGCACTTCTCTTGCTTCTTTCTGCACCTCTCTTGCTTCTTTCTGCACCCCTCTTCCCTCTTTCTGCACTCCACTTGCCTATTTCTGCACCACTGTTTACCTCTTTCTGCACACCTCTACCCTCTTTCTGCACCCCTCTTGCCTCATTCTGCAACTCTGTTCCTTCTTTCTGCACCTCTGTTGCTTCTTTCTGCAATCTCTCTTGCTTCTTTCTGCACCTCTGTCCCTTCTTTCTGCAACCCTTGTGCCTCTTTCTGCATCCCTTCTTCCCTCTTTCTGCAACCCTCTTGCCTCTTTCTGCACCTCTGTTCCTTCTTTCTGCACTTCTTTTGTTTCTTTCTGCAACTCTCTTGCTTCTTTCTGCACGCCTCTTGCTTCTTTCTGCACCCCTCATGCCTCTTACACCCCCTCTTCCCTCTTTCTGCACCCTCTTGCCTCTTTCTGCACCTGTGTTCCTTCTTTCTGAACTTCCTTTGTTTCTTTCTGTATCCCTCTTACCTCTTTCTCCACCCCACTATCCTTTGTGCTAACTCATGTTTGCATCTTTTACACTCCTCTTGACTCTTTCTGCACTCTGTTGCTTCTTTCTGCACTCCTCTTGCTTCTTTCTGCACTCTCTTGCCTCTTTCTGCACCACTCTTACCTCTTTCTGCACCCTCTTCCCTCTTTCTGCATCCCTCTTGCCTCTTTCTGCACCTCTGTTCCTTCTTTCTGCACCTCTGTTGCTTCTTTCTGCATCTCTCTTGCTTCTTTCTGCACCTCTGTCCCTTCTTTCTGCAACCCTTGTGCCTCTTTCTGCATCCCTCTTCCCTCTTTCTGCAACCCTCTTACCTCTTCCTACACCTCTGTTCCTTCTTTCTGCACTTCTTTTGTTTCTTTCTGCAGCTCTCTTGCTTCTTTCTGCAGCCCTTAGCCTTTTTCTCCACCCCTCTTCCCTCTTTCTGCACCACTGTTGCCTCTTTCTGCACCTCTGTTCCTTCTTTCTGCACCTCTGTTGCTTCTTTCTGCATTTCTCTTGCTTCTTTCTGCACCTCTGTCCCTTCTTTCTGCAACCCTTGTGCCTCTTTCTGCATCCCTCTTCCCTTCTTTCTGCAACCCTCTTACCTCTTTCTGCACCTCTGTTCCTTCTTTCTGCACTTCTCTTGTTTCTTTCTGCAACTCTCTTGCTTCTTTCTGCACGCCTCTTGCTTCTTTCTGCACCCCTCATGCCTCTTACACCCCCTCTTCCCTCTTTCTGCACCCCTCTTGCCTCTTTCTGCACCTGTGTTCCTTCTTTCTGAACTTCGTTTGTTTCTTTCTGTATCCCTCTGGCCTCTTTCTCCACCCACAGCCCCTTTCTGCAACTCTGTTGCTTCTTTCATTCACTTCTCTTGCTTCTTTCCGCACCTCTCTTGCTTCTTTCTGAACCCCTCATGCCTCTTTCTGCACCCCTCTTCGCTCTTTCTGCACTCCTCCTTTTACCTCTTTCTGCACCCCTTTTACCTCTTTCTGCACCCTCTTGCCTCTTTCTGCACCTCTGTTCCTTCTTTCTGCACTTCTTTTGTTTCTTTCTGCAGCTCTCTTGCTTCTTTCTGCAGCCCCTTGTCTTTTCTCCACCCCTCTTCCCTCTTTCTGCACCCCTGTTGCCTCTTTCTGCACTCCTCGTGCCTCTTTTACACCCCTCTTTCGCACCTCCTCTCTTTCTGCACCTGTTGTCCTTTCTGCACCTCTGTTCCTTCTTTCTGCACTTTTGTTTCTTTCTAGCATGTCTCTTGCTTCTTTCTGCACCCCCTGTGCCTCTTTTTGCACCCCTCTTGCCTCTTTCTGCACCTCTGTTGCTTCTTTCTGCACTCCTCTTGCTTCTTTCTACACCTCTCTTGCTTCTTTCTGCACCACTCGTGCTTCTTTCTGCACCACTCTTCCCTCTTTCTGCACCCCTCTTGCCTCTTTCTGCACCTCTGTTCCTTCTTTCTGCACTCCTCTTGCTTCTATCTACACCTCTCTTGCTTCTTTCTGCACCACTTGTGCTTCTTTCTGCACCCCTCTTCCCTCTTTCTGCATCCCTCTTGCCTCTTTCTGCACCTCTGTTCCTTCTTTCTGCACCTCTGTTGCTTCTTTCTGCATTTCTCTTGCTTCTTTCTGCACCTCTGTCCCTTCTTTCTGCAACCCTTGTGCCTCTTTCTGCATCCCTCTTCCCTCTTTCTGCAACCCTCTTACCTCTTTCTACACCTCTGTTCCTTCTTTCTGCGTCTCTCTTGCTTCTTTCTGCACGCCTCTTGCTTCTTTCTGCACCTCTGTTCCTTCTTTCTGCACTTCTCTTGTTTCTTTTTGCACCTCTGTTCCTTCTTTCTGCACTTCTTTTGTTTCTTTCTGCAACTCTCTTGCTTCTTTCTGTACACCTCTTTGCTTCTTTCTGCACCACTCATGCCTCTCTTGCACCCCTCTTCCCTCTTTCTGCATCCCCTTGCCTCTTTCTGCACCTGTTCCTTCTTTCTGCACCTCTGTTGCTTCTTTCTGCACTTCTCTTGCTTCTTTATGCACCTCTGTTCCTTCTTTCTGCAACCCTTGTGCCTCTTTCTGCATCCCTCTTCCCTCTTTCTGCACCCCTCTTGCCTCTTTCTGCACCTCTGTTCCTTCTTTCTGCACTTCTTTTGCTTCTTTCTGCAGCTCTCTTGCTTCTTTCTGCAGCCCCTTGCCTTTTTCTCCACCCCTCTTCCCTCTTTCTGTACCCCTGTTGCCTCTTTCTGCACCTCTGTTCCTTCTTTCTGAACCTCTGTTTCTTCTTTCTGCACTTCTCTTGTTTCTTTTTGCACCTCTGTTTCTTCTTTCTGCACTTCTTTTGTTTCTTTCTGGAACTCTCTTGCTTCTTTCTGTCACCTCTTGCTTCTTTCTGCACCCCTCATGCCTCTTGCACACCCCTCTTCCCTCTTTCTGCATCCCCTTGCCTCTTTCTGCACATGTGTTCCTTCTTTCTGCACTTCTTTTGCTTCTTTCTGAACCTCTCTTGTTTCTCTCTGTATCCCTCTGGCCTCTTTCTCCACCCCTCAGCCCCCTTTCTGCAACTCTGTTGCTTCTTTATTCACTTCTCTTGCTTCTTTCCGCACCTCTCTTGCTTCTTTCTGCACCCTCATGCCTCTTTCTGCACTCATCTTGCCTCTTTCTGCACCCTTTACCTCTTTCTGCATCCCTCTTGCCTCTTTCTGCACCTCTGTTCCTTCTTTCTGCACTTCTTTGTTTCTTTCTGCAGCTCTCTTGCTTCTTTCTGCAGCCCCTTGCCTTTGTCTCCACCCTTCTTCCTCTTTCTGCACACCTGTTGCCTCTCTCTCTGCACTCTTCGTGCCTCTTTTACACCCCTCTTTCCATCAGCCCTCCTCCCTCTTTCTGCACCCCTGTTGTGCCCTTTCTGCACCTCTGTTCCATCTTTCTGCACTTTTGTTTCTTTCTGCATGTCTCTTGCTTCTTTCTGCACCCCCTGTGCCTCTTTTTGCACCCCTCTTGCCTCTTTCTGCACCTCTGTTGCTTCTTTCTGCACTCCTCTTGCCTCTTTATACACCTCTCTTACCTCTGTCTGCACCCCTCTTGCCTCTTTTTGCACCTCTGTCCCTTCTTTCTGCACCACTGTTGTCTCTTTCTGCACCTCTGTTCCTTCTTTCTGCACCTTCTTTTGTTTCTTTCTGCAACTCTCTTGCTTCTTTCTGCACACCTCTGTGCTTCTTTCTGCACCCCTCATGCCTCTTTTGCACCCCTCTTCCCTCTTTCTGCAATCCCTTGCCTCTTTCTGCACATGTGTTCCTTCTTTCTGCACTTCTCTTGCTTCTTTCTGCACCTCTCTTGTTTCTCTCTGCATCCCTCTGTGCCTCTTTCTCCACCCACATTGCCCTCTTTCTGCAACTCTGTTGTCTGTCTTTCATTCACTTCTCTTGCTTCTTTCTGCAACTCTCTTGCTTCTTTCTGCACCCCTCTTGCCTCTTTCTGCACTCCTCTTGCCTCTTTCTGCACCCTTTTACCTCTTTCTGCATCCCTCTTGCCTCTTTCTGCACCTCTGTTCCTTCTTTCTGCACTTCTTTGTTTCTTTCTGCAGCTCTCTTGCTTCTTCCTGCAGCCCCTTGCCTTTTTCTCCACCCCTCTTCCCTCTTTCTGTACCCCTGGTGCCCCTTTCTGCACTCCTCGTGCCTCTTTCTACACCCTCTTTCCGCAACCCACCTCCTTCTTTCTGCACCCTCTTGCCTCTTTCTGCACCTCTGTTCCTTCTTTCTGCACTTTTGTTTCTTTCTGCATGTCTCTTGCTTCTTTCTGCACACTCTGTGCCTCTTTTGCACCCTCTTGACTCTTTCGCACCTCTGCTTCTTTCTGCACACATCTTGCTTCTTTCTGCACCTCTCTTGCTTCTTTCTGCACCACTCGTGCTTCTTTCTGCACCACTCTGCCCTCTTTCTGCACCCCTCATGCCTCTTTCTGCACCTCTGTTCCTTCTTTCTGCACTCCTCTTGCTTCTATCTGCACCTCTCTTGCTTCTTTCTGCACCACTCGTGCTTCTTTATGCACCCCTTTTCCCTCTTTATGCACCCCTCTGCCCTCTTTCTGCATCCCTCTTGCCTCATTCTGCAACTCTGTTCCTTCTTTCTGCACTCCTCTTGCTTCTATCTGCACCTCTCTTGCTTCTTTCTGCACCACTCGTGCTTCTTTATGCACCCCTTTTCCCTCTTTATGCACCCCTCTTCCCTCATTCTGCACCCCACTTGCCTCTTTCTGCGCCTGTGTTCCTTCTTACTGCACTTCTTTTGTTTTTCTGCACCTCGTGCCTCTTTCTCACACTATCCTTTCTGCACCTCTGTTGCCTCTTTCTGCCACTTCTCTTGCTTCTTTCTGCACCTCTCTTGCTTCTTTCTGCACCTCTGTTCCTTCTTTCTGCACTCCTCTTGCCTCTTTCTGCACCACTCTTTTACCTTCTTTCTGCACACCTCTTGCCGTCTTTCTGCACCCTCTTGCCTCTTTCTGCACCCCTCTTGCCTCTTTCTGCACCTCTGTTCCTTCTTTCTGCACTTCTTTTGCTTCTTTGCTGCAGCTCTCTTGCTTCTTTCTGCAGCCCCTTGCCTTTTTCTCCACCCCCTTCCCTCTTTCTGTACCCCTGTTGCCTCTTTCTGCACCTCTGTTCCTTCTTTCTGAACCTCTGTTTCTTCTTTCTGCACTTCTTTTGCTTCTTTTTGCACCTCTGTCCCTTCTTTCTGCACCCCTGTTGTCTCTTTCTGCACCTCTTTTCCTTCTTTCTGCACTTCTTTTGTTTCTTTCTGCAACTCTCTTGCTTCTTTCTGTACGCCTCTTGCTTCTTTCTGCACCCCTCATGCCTCTTGCACACCCTCTTCCCTCTTTCTGCATCCCCTTGCCTCTTTCTGCACATGTGTTCCTTCTTTCTGCACTTCTTTTGTTTTTCTACACCTCTCTTGTTTCTTTCTGTATGCCTCTGGCCTCTTTCTCCACCCCACAGCCCCTTTCTGCAACTCTGTTGCTTCTTTATTCACTTCTCTTGCTTCTTTCTGCACCTCTCTTGCTTCTTTCTGCACCCTCATGCCTCTTTCTGCACCCTTTTACCTCTTTCTGCATCCCTCTTGCCTCTTTCTGCACCTCTGTTCCTTCTTTCTGCACTTCTTTTGTTTCTTTCTGCAGCTCTCTTGCTTCTTTCTGCAGCCCCTTGCCTTTGTCTCCACCCTCTTCCCTCTTTCTGCACACCTGTTGCCTCTCTCTGCACTCCTCGTCGTCTTTTACACCCTCTTTCCGCAACCCTCCTCCCTCTTTCTGCACCCCTGTTGCCCTTTCTGCACCTCTGTTCCATCTTTCTGCACTTTTGTTTCTTTCTGCATGTCTCTTGCTTCTTTCTGCACCCCTGTGCCTCTTTTTGCACCCTCTTGCCTCTTTCTGCACCTCTGTTGCTTCTTTCTGCACTCCTCTTGCTTCTTTCAACACCTCTCTTGCTTCTTTCTGCACCACTTGTGCTTCTTTCTGCACCACTCTTCCCTCTTTCTGCACCCCTCTTGCCTCTTTCTGCACCTCTGTTCCTACTTTCTGCACCTCTGTTGCTTCTTTCTGCACTTCTCTTGCTTCTTTCTGCACCTCTGTCCTCTTTCTGCAACCCTTGTGTCTCTTTCTGCATCCCTCTTCCCTATTTCTGCAACCCTCTTACCTCTTTCTGCACCTCTGTTGCTTCTTTCTGAATTTCTCTTGCTTCTTTCCGCACCTCTGTTCCTTCTTTCTGCAACCCTTGTGCCTCTTTCTGCATCCCTCTTCCCTCTTTCTGCAACCCTCTTGCCTCTTTCTGCACCTCTGTTCCTTCTTTCTGCACTTCTTTTGTTTCTTTCTGCAACTCTCTTGCTTCTTTCTGCACGCCTCTTGCTTCTTTCTGCACCCCTCATGCCTCTTACACCCCCCTCTTCCCTCTTTCTGCACCCCTCTTGCCTCTTTCTGCACCTGTGTTCCTTCTTTCTGAACTTCTTTGTTTCTTTCTGTATCCCTCTTACCTCTTTCTCCACCTCACTTCCCTCTTTCTGCAACTCTGTTGCTTCTTTATGCACTTCTCTTGCTTCTTTCTGCACCTCTCTTGCTTCTTTCTGCACCCCTCTTCCCTCTTTCTGCACTCCTCTTGCCTATTTCTGCACCACTTTTTACCTCTTTCTGCACCTCTCTGCCTCTTTCTGCACCCCTCTTGACTCTTTCTGCACCTCCTGTTCCTTCCTTTCTGCACTTCTTTTGCTTCTTTGTGCAACCTCTATTGCTTCTTTCTGCACCCCTTGCCTCTTTCTGCACCTCCTCTTCCCTCTTTCTGCACCCCTCTTGCCTCTTTCTGCACCTCTGTTGCTTCTTTCTGCACTTCTCTTGCTTCTTTCTGCACCTCTCTTCCTTCTTTCTGCACCCTCTTGCCTCTTTCTGCACCTCTGTTCCTTCTTTTCTGCACTTCTGTTGCTTCTTTCTGCAGCTCTCTTGCTTCTTTCTGCAGCCCTCTTGCCTTTTCTTCACCCTCTTCCCTCTTTCTGTACCCCTGTTGCCTCTTTCTGCACCTCTGTTCCTTCTTTCTGAACCTCTGTTTCTTCTTTCTGCACTTCTCTTGCTTCTTTTTGCACCTCTGTCCCTTCTTTCTGCACCCCTGTTGTCTCTTTCTGCACCTCTGTTCCTTCTTTCTGCACTTCTTTTGTTTCTTTCTGCAACTCTCTTGCTTCTTTCTGTACGCCTCTTGCTTCTTTCTGCACCCTCATGCCTCTTGCACACCCCTCTTCCCTCTTTCTGCATCCCTTGCCTCTTTCTGCACATGTGTTCCTTCTTTATGCACTTCTTTTGCTTCTTTCTGCACCTCTCTTGTTTCTTTCTGTATCCTCTGGCCTCTTTCTCCACCCACAGCCCCTTTCTTGCAACTCTGTTGCTTCTTTATTCACTTCTCTTGCTTCTTTCCGCACCTCTTGCTTCTTTCTGCTGCCCCTCATGCCTCTTTCTGCACCCCTCTTACACTCTTTCTGCATCCCTCTTGCCTCTTTCTGCACCTCTGTTCCTTCTTTCTGCACTTCTTTGTTTCTTTCTGCAGCTCTCTTGCTTCTTTCTGCAGCCCCTTGCCTTTGTCTCCACCCCTCTTCCCTCTTTCTGCACACCTGTTGCCTCTTTCTGCACTCCTCATGCCTCTTTTACACCCCTCTTTCCGCAACCCTCCTCCCTCTTTCTGCACCCCTGTTGCCTCTTTCTGCACCTCTGTTCCTTCTTTCTGCACTTTTGTTTCTTTCTGCATGTCTCTTGCTTCTTTCTGCACCCCTGTGCCTCTTTTTGCACCCCTCTTGCACTCTTTCTGCACCTCTGTTGCTTCTTTCTGCACTCCTCTTGCTTCTTTCAGCACCTCTCTTGCTTCTTTCTGCACCACTTGTGCTTCTTTCTGCACCACTCTTCCCTCTTTCTGCACCCCTCTTGCCTCTTTCTGCACCTCTGTTCCTTCTTTCTGCACCTCTGTTGCTTCTTTCTGCACCTCTCTTGCTTCTTTCTGCACCTCTGTCCTTCTTTCTGCAACCCTTGTGTCTCTTTCTGCATCCCTCTTCCCTATTTCTGCAACCCTCTTACCTCTTTCTGCACCTCTGTTGCTTCTTTCTGCACTTCTCTTGCTTCTTTCCGCACCTCTGTTCCTTCTTTCTGCAACCCTTGTGCCTCTTTCTGCATCCCTCTTCCCTCTTTCTGCAACCCTCTTGCCTCTTTCTGCACCTCTGTTCCTTCTTTCTGCACTCCTCTTGTTTCTTTCTGCACCTCTCTTGCTTCTTTCTGCACGCCTCTTGCTTCTTTCTGCACCTCATGCCTCTTACACCCCCTCTTCCCTCTTTCTGCACCCCTCTTGCCTCTTTCTGCACCTGTGTTCCTTCTTTCTGAACTGCCTTTTGTTTCTTTCTGTATCCCTCTTGCCTCTTTCTCCACCCCACTATCCTTTCTGCAACTCTGTTGCATCTTTATGCACTTCTCTTGCTTCTTTCTGCACCTCTCTTGCTTCTTTCTGCACCCCTCTTCCCTCTTTCTGCACTCCTCTTGCCTATTTCTGCACACTTTTGCCTCTTTCTGCACACCTCTACCTCTTTCTGCACCCCTCTTGACTCTTTCTGCACCTCTGTTCCTTCTTTCTGCACTTCTTTTGCTTCTTTGTGCAACTCTATTGCTTCTTTCTGCAGCCCCTTGCCTTTTTCTCCACTTCTCTTCCCTCATTCTGCACCCCTGTTGCCTCTTTCTGCACCTCTGTTGCTTCTTTCTGCACTTCTCTTGCTTCTTTATGCACCTCTATTCCTTCTTTCTGCAACCCTTGTGCCTCTTTCTGCACCTCTGTTCCTTCTTTCTGCACTTCTTTTGTTTCTTTCTGCAACTCTCTTGCTTCTTTCTGCACGCCTCTTGCTTCTTTCTGCACCCCTCATGCCTCTTACACCCTCTTCCCTCTTTCTGCACCCCTCTTGCCTCTTTCTGCACCTGTGTTCCTTCTTTCTGAACTTCCTTTGTTTCTTTCTGCATCCCTCTTGCCTCTTTCTCCACCCCACTATCCTTTCTGCAACTCTGTTTGCATCTTTATGCACTCTCTTGCTTCTTTCTGCACCTCTCTTGCTTCTTTCTGCACTCCTCTTGCCTCTTTCTGCACTCCTCTTGCCTCTTTCTGCACCACTTTTACCTCTTTCTGCACACCTCTTCCCTCTTTCTGCACCTCTCTTGCCTCTTTCTGCACCTCTGTTCCTTCTTTCTGCACTTCTTGCTTCTTTGTGCAACTCTTTGCTTCTTTCTGCAGCCCTTGCCTTCTCCACTTCTCTTCCCTCATTCTGCACCCCTGTTGCCTCTTTCTGCACCTCTGTTGCTTCTTTCTGCACTTCTCTTGCTTCTTTATGCACCTCTATTCCTTCTTTCTGCAACCCTTGTGCCTCTTTCTGCATCCCTCTTCCCTCTTTCTGCACCTCTGTTGCCTCTTTCTGCACCTCTGTTCCTTCTTTCTGAACCTCTGTTTCTTCTTTCTGCACTTCTCTTGCTTCTTTCTGCACCTCTGTCCCTTCTTTCTGCACCCCTGTTGTCTCTTTCTGCACCTCTGTTCCTTCTTTCTGCACTTCTTTTGTTTCTTTCTGCAACTCTCTTGCTTCTTTCTGTACGCCTCTTGCTTCTTTCTGCACCCTCATGCCTCTTGCACACCCCTCTTCCCTCTTTCTGCATCCCCTTGCCTCTTTCTGCACATGTGTTCCTTCTTTCTGCACTTCTTTTGTTTCTTACTACCTCTCTTGTTTCTTTCTGTATGCCTCTGGCCTCTTTCTCCACCCACAGCCCCTTTCTGCAACTCTGTTGCTTCTTTCATTCACTTCTCTTGCTTCTTTCCGCACCTCTCTTGCTTCTTTCTGCACCCCTCATGCCTCTTTCTGCACCCCTTCTTACCTCTTTCTGCATCCCTCTTGCCTCTTTCTGCACCTCTGTTCCTTCTTTCTGCACTTCTTTTGTTTCTTTCTGCAGCTCTCTTGCTTCTTTCTGCAGCCCCTTGCCTTTGTCTCCACCCCTCTTCCCTCTTTCTGCACACCTGTTGCCTCTCTAAGCACTCCTCGTGCGTCTTTTACACCCCTCTTTCCGCAACCCTCCTCCCTCTTTCTGCACCCCTGTTGGCCCTTTCTGCACCTCTGTTCCATCTTTCTGCACTTTTGTTTCTTTCTGCATGTCTCTTGCTTCTTTCTGCACCCCCTGTGCCTCTTTTTGCACCCCTCTTGCCTCTTTCTGCACCTCTGTTGCTTCTTTCTGCACTCCTCTTGCTTCTTTCAACACCTCTCTTGCTTCTTTCTGCACCACTTGTGCTTCTTTCTGCACCACTCTTCCCTCTTTCTGCACCCCTCTTGCCTCTTTCTGCACCTCTGTTCCTACTTTCTGCACCTCTGTTGCTTCTTTCTGCACTTCTCTTGCTTCTTTCTGCACCTCTGTCCCTTCTTTCTGCAACCCTTGTGTCTCTTTCTGCATCCCTCTTCCCTATTTCTGCAACCCTCTTACCTCTTTCTGCACCTCTGTTGCTTCTTTCTGAATTTCTCTTGCTTCTTTCCGCACCTCTGTCCCTTCTTTCTGCAACCCTTGTGCCTCTTTCTGCATCCCTCTTCCCTCTTTCTGCAACCCTCTTGCCTCTTTCTGCACCTCTGTTCCTTCTTTCTGCACTTCTTTTGTTTCTTTCTGCAACTCTCTTGCTTCTTTCTGCACGCCTCTTGCTTCTTTCTGCACCCCTCAGGCCTCTTACACCCCCCTCTTCCCTCTTTCTGCACCCCTCTTGCCTCTTTCTGCACCTGTGTTCCTTCTTTCTGAACTTCCTTTGTTTCTTTCTGTATCCCTCTTACCTCTTTCTCCACCCCACTATCCCCTTTGTGCAACTCTGTTGCATCTTTATGCACTTCTCTTGCTTCTTTCTGCACCTCTCTTGCTTCTTTCTGCACCCCTCTTCCCTCTTTCTGCACTCCACTTGCCTATTTCTGCACCACTTTTTACCTCTTTCTGCACACCTCTACCCTCTTTCTGCACCCCTCTTGACTCTTTCTGCACCTCTGTTCCTTCTTTCTGCACTTCTTTTGCTTCTTTGTGCAACTCTATTGCTTCTTTCTGCAGCCCCTTGCCTTTTTCTCCACTTCTCTTCCCTCATTCTGCACCCCTGTTGCCTCTTTCTGCACCTCTGTTGCTTCTTTCTGCACTTCTCTTGCTTCTTTATGCACCTCTATTCCTTCTTTCTGCACCCCTCTTGCCTCTTTCTGCACCTCTGTTCCTTCTTTCTGCCCTTCTGTTGCTTCTTTCTGCAGCTCTCTTGCTTCTTTCTGCAGCCCCTTGCCTTTTTCTTCACCCCCTTCCCTCTTTCTGTACCCCTGTTGCCTCTTTCTGCACCTCTGTTCCTTCTTTCTGAACCTCTGTTTCTTCTTTCTGCACTTCTTTTGCTTCTTTTTGCACCTCTGTCCCTTCTTTCTGCACCCCTGTTGTCTCTTTCTGCACCTCTGTTCCTTCTTTCTGCACTTCTTTTGTTTCTTTCTGCAACTCTCTTGCTTCTTTCTGTACGCCTCTTGCTTCTTTCTGCACCCCTCATGCCTCTTGCACACCCCTCTTCCCTCTTTCTGCATCCCTTGCCTCTTTCTGCACATGTGTTCCTTCTTTATGCACTTCTTTTGTTTTTCTACACCTCTCTTGTTTCTTTCTGTATGCCTCTGGCCTCTTTCTCCACCCCACAGCCCTTTCTGCAACTCTGTTGCTTCTTTATTCACTTCTCTTGCTTCTTTCCACTACCTCTCTTGCTTCTTTCTGCACCCCTCATGCCTCTTTCTGCACCCTTTTACCTCTTTCTGCATCCCTCTTGCCTCTTTCTGCACCTCTGCTCCTTCTTTCTGCACTTCTTTGTTTCTTTCTGCAGCTCTCTTGCTTCTTTCTGCAGCCCCTTGCCTTTGTCTCCACCCCTCTTCCCTCTTTCTGCACACCTGTTGCCTCTCTCTGCACTCCTCATGCGTCTTTTACACCCCTCTTCCACAACCCTCCTCCCTCTTTCTGCACCCCTGTTGGCCCTTTCTGCACCTCTGTTCCATCTTTCTGCACTTTTGTTTCTTTCTGCATGTCTCTTGCTTCTTTCTGCACCCCCTGTGCCTCTTTTTGCACCCCTCTTGCCTCTTTCTGCACCTCTGTTGCTTCTTTCTGCACTCCTCTTGCTTCTTTCAACACCTCTCTTGCTTCTTTCTGCACCACTTGTGCTTCTTTCTGCACCACTCTTCCCTCTTTCTGCACCCCTCTTGCCTCTTTCTGCACCTCTGTTCCTACTTTCTGCACCTCTGTTGCTTCTTTCTGCACTTCTCTTGCTTCTTTCTGCACCTCTGTCCCTTCTTTCTGCAACCCTTGTGTCTCTTTCTGCATCCCTCTTCCCTATTTCTGCAACCCTCTTACCTCTTTCTGCACCTCTGTTGCTTCTTTCTGAATTTCTCTTGCTTCTTTCCGCACCTCTGTCCCTTCTTTCTGCAACCCTTGTGCCTCTTTCTGCATCCCTCTTCCCTCTTTCTGCAACCCTCTTGCCTCTTTCTGCACCTCTGTTCCTTCTTTCTGCACTTCTTTTGTTTCTTTCTGCAACTCTCTTGCTTCTTTCTGCACGCCTCTTGCTTCTTTCTGCACCCCTCATGCCTCTTACACCCCCCTCTTCCCTCTTTCTGCACCCCTCTTGCCTCTTTCTGCACCTGTGTTCCTTCTTTCTGAACTTCCTTTGTTTCTTTCTGTATCCCTCTTACCTCTTTCTCCACCCCACTATCCCCTTTGTGCAACTCTGTTGCATCTTTATGCACTTCTCTTGCTTCTTTCTGCACCTCTCTTGCTTCTTTCTGCACCCCTCTTCCCTCTTTCTGCACTCCACTTGCCTATTTCTGCACCACTTTTTACCTCTTTCTGCACACCTCTACCCTCTTTCTGCACCCCTCTTGACTCTTTCTGCACCTCTGTTCCTTCTTTCTGCACTTCTTTTGCTTCTTTGTGCAACTCTATTGCTTCTTTCTGCAGCCCCTTGCCTTTTTCTCACTTCTCTTCCCTCATTCTGCACCCTGTTGCCTCTTTCTGCACCTCTGTTGCTTCTTTCTGCACTTCTCTTGCTTCTTTATGCACCTCTATTCCTTCTTTCTGCAACCCTTGTGCCTCTTTCTGCACCTCTGTTCCTCTCTTTCTGCACTTCTCTTTGTTTCTTTCTGCACCTCTGCTCCTTCTTTCTGCACTCTGTTGCTCTTATGCACATCTCTTGCTTCTTTCTGCACCCCTCATGCCTCTTACTACCCCCTCTTCCCTCTTTCTGCACCCCTCTTGCCTCTTTCTGCACCTCGTGTTTGCTTCTTTCTGACACTTCTCTTGTTTCTTTCTGCATCCCTCTTGCCTCTTTCTCCACCCCACTATGCCTCTTTCTGCAACTCTGTTGCATCTTTATGCACTTCTCTTGCTTCTTTCTGCACCTCTCTTGCTTCTTTCTGCACCCCTCTTCCCTCTTTCTGCACTCCTCTTGCCTATTTCTGCACCACTTTTACCTCTTTCTGCACACTCTTCCCTCTTTCTGCACCCCTCTTGACCTCTTTCTGCACCTCTGTTCCTTCTTTCTGCACTTCTTTTGCTTCTTTGTGCAGCTCTCTTGCTTCTTTCTGCAGCCTTGCCTTTCTCCACTTCTCTTCCCTCTTTCTGCACCCCTGTTGCCTCTTTCTGCACCTCTGTTGCTTCTTTCTGCACTTCTCTTGCTTCTTTCTGCACCTCTGTTCCTTCTTTCTGCAACCCTTGTGCCTCTTTCTGCATCCCTCTTCCCTCTTTCTGCACCCCTCTTGCCTCTTTCTGCACCTCTGTTCCTTCTTTCTGCCCTTCTGTTGCTTCTTTCTGCAGCTCTCTTGCTTCTTTCTGCAGCCCCTTGCCTTTTTCTCCACCCCCTTCCCTCTTTCTGTACCCCTGTTGCCTCTTTCTGCACCTCTGTTCCTTCTTTCTGAACCTCTGTTTCTTCTTTCTGCACTTCTTTGCTTCTTTTGCACCTCTGTCCCTTCTTTCTGCACCCCTGTTGTCTCTTTCTGCACCTCTGTTCCTTCTTTCTGCACTTCTTTTGTTTCTTTCTGCAACTCTCTTGCTTCTTTCTGTACGCCTCTTGCTTCTTTCTGCACCCTCATGCCTCTTGCACACCCCTCTTCCCTCTTTCTGCATCCCCTTGCCTCTTTCTGCACATGTGTTCCTTCTTTATGCACTTCTTTTGTTCTTTCTACACCTCTCTTGTTTCTTTCTGTATGCCTCTGGCCTCTTTCTCCACCCCACAGCCCCTTTCTGCAACTCTGTTGCTTCTTTATTCACTTCTCTTGCTTCTTTCCGCACCTCTCTTGCTTCTTTCTGCACCCCTCATGCCTCTTTCTGCACCCCTTTTACCTCTTTCTGCATCCCTCTTGCCTCTTTCTGCACCTCTGTTCCTTCTTTCTGCACTTCTTTTGTTTCTTTCTGCAGCTCTCTTGCTTCTTTCTGCAGCCCCTTGCCTTTGTCTCCACCCCTCTTCCCTCTTTCTGCAAAACCTGTTGCCTCTCTAAGCACTCTCGTGCGTCTTTTACACCCCTCTTTCACTCAACCCTCCTCCCTCTTTCTGCACCCCTGTTGCCCTTTCTGCACCTCTGTTCCATCTTTCTGCACTTTTGTTTCTTTCTGCATGTCTCTTGCTTCTTTCTGCACCCCCTGTGCCTCTTTTGCACCCCTCTTGCCTCTTTCTGCACCTCTGTTGCTTCTTTCTGCACTCCTCTTGCTTCTTTCAACACCTCTCTTGCTTCTTTCTGCACCACTTGTGCTTCTTTCTGCACCACTCTTCCCTCTTTCTGCACCCCTCTTGCCTCTTTCTGCACCTGTTCCTACTTTCTGCACCTCTGTTGCTTCTTTCTGCACTTCTCTTGCTTCTTTCTGCACCTCTGTCCCTTCTTTCTGCACCTTGTTCTTTCGCATCCCTCTTCCCTATTTCTGCAACCCTCTTACCTCTTTCTGCACCTCTGTTGCTTCTTTCTGAATTTCTCTTGCTTCTTTCTGCACCTCTGTCCTTCTTTCTGCAACCCTTGTTGCCTCTTTCTGCACTCTCTTCCCTCTTTCTGCAACCCTCTTGCCTCTTTCTGCACCTCTGTTCCTTCTTTCTGCACCTCTGTTCCTTCTTTCTGCACTTCTTTTGCTTCTTTCTGCAGCTCTCTTGCTTCTTTCTGCAGCCCCTTGCCTTTTCTCCACCCTCTTCCCTCTTTCTGCACCCCTGTTGCCTCTTTCTGCACCTCTGTTCCTTCTTTCTGAACCCTCTGCTTCTTCTTTCTGCACCTCTCTTATCTCTTTCTGCACCTCTGTTCCTTCTTTCTGCTACTTTTGTTTCTTTCTGCAACTCTCTTGCTTCTTTCTGTCACCTCTCTTGCTTCTTTCTGCACCCCTCATGCCTCTTTCACACCCCTCTTCCCCTTTCTGCGACCTTCTTGCCTATTTCAGGACCTCTGTTCCTTCTTTCTGCACTTCTTTTGCTTCTTTCTGAACCTCTCTTGTTTCTTTCTGTATCCCTCTTACCTCTTTCTCCACCCCACTGCCCCTTTCTGCAACTCTGTTGCTTCTTTATGCACTTCTCTTGCTTCTTTCTGCACCTCTCTTGCTTCTTTCTGCACCCCTCATGCCTCTTTCTGCACCCTCTTGCCTCTTTCTGCACCCCTTTTACCTCTTTCTGCATCCCTCTTGCCTCTTTCTGCACCTCTGTTCCTTCTTTCTGCACTTCTTTGCTTCTTTCTGCAACTCTCTTGCTTCTTTCTGCAGCCCCTTGCCTTTGTCTCACCCTCTTCCTCTTTCTGCACACCTGTTGCCTCTCTCTGCACTTCGTGCCTCTTTACACCTCTTTCCGCACCCTCCTGCCTCTTTCTGCACCTCTGTTGCTCTTTCTGCACCTCTGTTCGCTTCTTTCTGCACCTCTGTTGCTTCTTTCTGCATCTCTCTTGCTTCTTTCTGCACCCCTGTGCCTCTTTCTGCACCCTCTTGCCTCTTTCTGCACCTCTGTTCCTTCTTTCTGCACTCCTCTTGCCTCTTTTACACCCCTCTTGTCCTTCTGTCTGCACCCCTGCTTGCCTCTTTCTGCACCTCTGTTCCTTCTTTCTGCACTTCTGTTGTCTCTTTCTGCACCTCTCTTGCTTCTTTCTGTACGCCTCTTGCTTCTTTCTGCACCCCTCATGCCTCTTGCACACCCCTCTTCCCTCTTTCTGCATCCCCCTTGCCTCTTTCTGCACATGTGTTCCTTCTTTCTGCACTTCTTTTGTTTCTTTCTGCACCTCTCTTGTTTCTTTCTGTATCCCTCTGGCCTCTTTCTCCACCCCACAGCCCCCTTTCTGCAACTCTGTTGCTTCTTTATTCACTTCTCTTGCTTCTTTCCGCACCTCTCTTGCTTCTTTCTGCACCCCTCATGCCTCTTTCTGCACTCCTCTTGCCTCTTTCTGCACCCCTTTTACCTCTTTCTGCATCCCTCTTGCCTCTTTCTGCACCTCTGTTCCTTCTTTCTGCACTTCTTTTGTTTCTTTCTGCAGCTCTCTTGCTTCTTTCTGCAGCCCCTTGCCTTTTTCTCCACCCCTCTTCCCTCTTTCTGCACCCCTGTTGCCTCTTTCTGCACTCCTCGTGCCTCTTTTACACCCCTCTTTCCGCAACCCTCCTCCATCTTTCTGCACCTTGTTGCCCTTTCTGCACCTCTGTTCCTTCTTTCTGCACTTTTGTTTCTTTCTGCATGTCTCTTGCTTCTTTCTGCACCCCCTGTGCCTCTTTTGCACCCTCTTGACTCTTTCTGCACCTCTGTTGCTTCTTTCTGCACTCATCTTGCTTCTTTCTACACCTCTCTTGCTTCTTTCTGCACCACTCGTGCTTCTTTCTGCACCACTCTTCCCTCTTTCTGCACCCCTCTTGCCTCTTTCTGCACATCTGTTCCTTCTTTCTGCACTCCTCTTGCTTCTATCTACACCTCTCTTGCTTCTTTCTGCACCACTCTGTGCCTTCTTTCTGCACCCTTGTCCCTCTTTCTGCATCCCTCTTCCCTCTTTCTGCAACCCTCTTGCCTCTTTCTGCACCTCTGTTCCTTCTTTCTGCACTCCTCTTGTTTCTATCTGCACACTCTCTTGCTTCTTTCTGCACCACTCGTGCTTCTTTCTGCACCCCTCATGCCTCTTTATGCACCCCTCTTCCCTCTTTCTGCACCCCTCTTGCCTCTTTCTGCACCTGTGTTCCTTCTTTCTGAACTTCTTTGTTTCTTTCTGTATCCCTCTTGCCTCTTTCTCCACCCCACTATCCCCTTTCTGCAACTCTGTTGCATCTTTATGCACTTCTCTTGCTTCCTTCTGCACCTCTCTTGCTTCTTTCTGCACCCTCTTCCCTCTTTCTGCACTCCTCTTGCCTATTTCTGCACCACTTTTACCTCTTTCTGCACACCTCTTCCGTCTTTCTGCACCTCTTGCCTCTTTCAGCACCCTCTTGCCTCTTTCTGCACCTCTGTTCCTTCTTTCTGCACTTCTTTTGCTTCTTTGTGCAGCTCTCTTGCTTCTTTCTGCAGCCCCTTGCCTTTTCTCCACTTCTCTTCCCTCTTTCTGCACCCCTGTTGCCTCTTTCTGCACCTCTGTTCCTTCTTTCTGCACCTCTGTTGCTTCTTTCTGCACTTCTCTTGCTTCTTTATGCACCTCTATTCCTTCTTTCTGCAACCCTTGTGCCTCTTTCTGCATCCCTCTTCCCTCTTTCTGCACCCCTCTTGCCTCTTTCTGCACCTCTGTTCCTTCTTTCTGCACTTCTGTTTGCTTCTTTCTGCAGCTCTCTTGCTTCTTTCTGCAGCCCCTTGCCTTTCTCTCCACCCCTTCCCTCTTTCTGTACCCCTGTTTGCCTCTTTCTGCACCTCTGTTCCTTCTTTCTGAACCTCTGTTTCTTCTTTCTGCACTTCTTTTGCTTCTTTTTGCACCTCTGTCCCTTCTTTCTGCACCCCTGTTGTCTCTTTCTGCACCTCTGTTCCTTCTTTCTGCACTTCTTTTGTTTCTTTCTGCAACTCTCTTGCTTCTTTCTGTACGCCTCTTGCTTCTTTCTGCACCCCTCATGCCTCTTGCACACCCCTCTTCCCTCTTTCTGCATCCCCTTGCCTCTTTCTGCACATGTGTTCCTTCTTTCTGCACTTCTTTTGTTTTTTTCTACACCTCTCTTGTTTCTTTCTGTATGCCTCTGGCCTCTTTCTCCACCCCACAGCCCCTTTCTGCAACTCTGTTGCTTCTTTATTCACTTCTTTTGTTTCTTTCTGCAGCTCTCTTGCTTCTTTCTGCAGCCCCTTGCCTTTGTCTCCACCCCTCTTCCCTCTTTCTGCACACCTGTTGCCTCTCTCTGCACTCCTCGTGCGTCTTTTACACCCCTCTTTCCGTAACCCTCCTCCCTCTTTCTGCACCCCTGTTGGCTCCTTTCTCACCTCTGTTCCATCTTTCTGCACTTTTGTTTCTTTCTGCATGTCTCTTGCTTCTTTCTGCACCCCTGTGCCTCTTTTGCACCCCTCTTGCCTCTTTCTGCACCTCTGTTGCTTCTTTCTGCACTCCTCTTGCTTCTTTCAGCACCTCTCTTGCTTCTTTCTGCACCACTTGTTGCTTCTTTCTGCACCACTCTTCCCTCTTTCTGCACCCCTCTTGCCTCTTTCTGCACCTCTGTTCCTACTTTCTGCACCTCTGTTGCTTCTTTCTGCACTTCTCTTGCTTCTTTCTGCACCTCTGTCCCTTCTTTCTGCAACCCTTGTGTCTCTTTCTGCATCCCTCTTCCCTATTTCTGCAACCCTCTTACCTCTTTCTGCACCTCTGTTGCTTCTTTCTGAATTTCTCTTGCTTCTTTCCGCACCTCTGTCCCTTCTTTCTGCAACCCTTGTGCCTCTTTCTGCATCCCTCTTCCCTCTTTCTGCAACCCTCTTGCCTCTTTCTGCACCTCTGTTCCTTCTTTCTGCACTTCTTTTGTTTCTATTCTGTAACTCTCTTACTTCTTTCTGCATGCCTCTTGCTTCTTTCTTCACCCCTCATGCCTCTTTCACACCCCCTCTCCCCTCTTTCTGCACCCCTCTTGCCTCTTTCTGCACCTGTGTTCCTTCTTTCTGAACTTCCTTTGTTTCTTTCTGTATCCCTCTTACCTCTTTCTCCACCCCACTATCCCCTTTGTGCAACTCTGTTGCATCTTTATGCACTTCTCTTGCTTCTTTCTGCACCTCTCTTGCTTCTTTCTGCACCCTCTTCCTCTTTCTGCACTCCACTTGCCTATTTCTGCACCACTTTTTACCTCTTTCTGCACACCTCTACCCTCTTTCTGCACCCTCTTGACTCTTTCTGCACCTCTGTTCCTTCTTTCTGCACTTCTTTTGCTTCTTTGTGCAACTCTATTGCTTCTTTCTGCAGCCCCTTGCCTTTTCTCCACTTCTCTTCCCTCATTCTGCACCCCTGTTGCCTCTTTCTGCACCTCTGTTGCTTCTTTCTGCACTTCTCTTGCTTCTTTATGCACCTCTGTTCCTTCTTTCTGCACCCTCTTGCACTCTTTCTGCACCTCTGTTCCTTCTTTCTGCCCTTCTGTTGCTTCTTTCTGCAGCTCTCTTGCTTCTTTCTGCAGCCCCTTGCCTTTTCTCCACCCCTTCCCTCTTTCTGTACCCTGTTTGCCTCTTTCTGCACCTCTGTTCCTTCTTTCTGAACCTCTGTTTCTTCTTTCTGCACTTCTTTTGCTTCTTTCTGCACCTCTGTCCCTTCTTTCTGCACCCCTGTTGTCTCTTTCTGCACCTCTGTTCCTTCTTTCTGCACTTCTTTTGTTTCTTTCTGCAACTCTCTTGCTTCTTTCTGTACGCCTCTTGCTTCTTTCTGCACCCCTCATGCCTCTTGCACACCCCTCTTCCCTCTTTCTGCATCCCCTTGCCTCTTTCTGCACATGTGTTCCTTCTTTATGCACTTCTTTTGTTTTTTTCTACACCTCTCTTGTTTCTTTCTGTATGCCTCTGGCCTCTTTCTCCACCCACAGCCCCTTTCTGCAACTCTGTTTGCTTCTTTATTCACTTCTCTTGCTTCTTACTCGCACCTCTCTTGCTTCTTTCTGCACCCCTCATGCCTCTTTCTGCACCCCTTTTACCTCTTTCTGCATCCCTCTTGCCTCTTTCTGCACCTCTGTTCCTTCTTTCTGCACTTCTTTGTTTCTTTCTGCAGCTCTCTTGCTTCTTCCTGCAGCCCCTTGCCTTTGTCTCCACCCTTCTTCCCTCTTTCTGCACACCTGTTGCCTCTCTCTGCACTCCTCGTGCGTCTTTTACACCCCTCTTTCCACAACCCTCCTCCCTCTTTCTGCACCCCTGTTGTCCCTTTCTGCACCTCTGTTCCATCTTTCTGCACTTTTGTTTCTTTCTGCATGTCTCTTGCTTCTTTCTGCACCCCTGTGCCTCTTTTTGCACCCCTCTTGCCTCTTTCTGCACCTCTGTTGCTTCTTTCTGCACTCCTCTTGCTTCTTTCAACACCTCTCTTGCTTCTTTCTGCACCACTTGTGCTTCTTTCTGCACCACTCTTCCCTCTTTCTGCACCCCTCTTGCCTCTTTCTGCACCTCTGTTCCTACTTTCTGCACCTCTGTTGCTTCTTTCTGCACTTCTCTTGCTTCTTTCTGCACCTCTGTCCCTTCTTTCTGCAACCCTTGTGTCTCTTTCTGCATCCCTCTTCCCTATTTCTGCAACCCTCTTACCTTCTTTCTGCACCTCTGTTGCTTCTTTCTGAATTTCTCTTGCTTCTTTCCGCACCTCTGTCCCTTCTTTCTGCAACCCTTGTGCCTCTTTCTGCATCCCTCTTCCCTCTTTCTGCAACCCTCTTGCCTCTTTCTGCACCTCTGTTCCTTCTTTCTGCACTTCTTTTGTTTCTTTCTGCAACTCTCTTGCTTCTTTCTGCAGCCTCTTGCTTCTTTCTGCACCCCTCATGCCTCTTACACCCCCTCTTCCCTCTTTCTGCACCCCTCTTGCCTCTTTCTGCACCTGTGTTCCTTCTTTCTGAACTTCCTTTGTTTCTTTCTGTATCCCTCTTACCTCTTTCTCCACCCACTATCCCCTTTGTGCAACTCTGTTTGCATCTTTATCACTTCTCTTGCTTCTTTCTGCACCTCTCTTGCTTCTTTCTGCACCCCTCTTCCCTCTTTCTGCCTCCACTTGCCTATTTCTGCACCACTTTTTACCTCTTTCTGCACACCTCTACCCTCTTTCTGCACCCCTCTTGACTCTTTCTGCACCTCTGTTCCTTTTTTCTGCACTTCTTTTGCTTCTTTGTGCAACTCTATTGCTTCTTTCTGCAGCCCCTTGCCTTTTTCTCCACTTCTCTTCCCTCATTCTGCACCCCTGTTGCCTCTTTCTGCACCTCTGTTGCTTCTTTCTGCACTTCTCTTGCTTCTTTATGCACCTCTATTCCTTCTTTCTGCAACCCTTGTGCCTCTTTCTGCATCCCTCTTCCCTCTTTCTGCACCCCTCTTGCCTCTTTCTGCACCTCTGTTCCTTCTTTCTGCCCTCTGTTGTTTCTTTCTGCAGCTCTCTTGCTTCTTTCTGCAGCCCCTTGCCTCTTTCTCCACCCTTCGCCTCTTTCTGTACCCCTGTTGCCTCTTTCTGCACCTCTGTTCCTTCTTTCTGAACCTCTGTTGCTTCTTTCTGCACTTCTCTTGCTTCTTTCTGCACCTCTGTCCCTTCTTTCTGCACCCTGTTGTCTCTTTCTGCACCTCTGTTCCTTCTTTCTGCACTTCTTTTGTTTCTTCTAGCTCTCTTGCTCTTGTACGCCTCTTGCTTCTTTCTGCACCTCATGCTCTGTAGCCTCTTCCCTCTTTCTGCATCCACTGCCTCTTTCTGCACATGTGTTCCTTCTTTATGCACTTCTTTTGTTTTCTACACCTCTCTTGTTTCTCTCTGTAGCCTCTGTCTCTCCACCCACAGCCCTTTCTGCAACACTGTTGCTTCTTTATTCACTTCTCTTGCTTCTTTCTGCACCTCTCTTGCTTCTTTCTGCACCCCTCTTGCCTCTTTCTGCACCCTTTTACCTCTTTCTGCACCCCTCTTGCCTCTTTCTGCACCTCTGTTCCTTCTTTCTGCACTTCTTTTGTTTCTTTCTGCAGCTCTCTTGCTTCTTTCTGCAGCCCCTTGCCTTTGTCTCCACCCCTCTTCCCTCTTTCTGCACCCCTGTTGCCTCTTTCTGCACTCCTCGTGCCTCTTTTACTCCCGTCTTTCACAGCCCTCTCCTCTTACTCCTGTTGCCCTTTCTGCACCTCTGTTCCTTCTTTCTGCACTTTGTTTCTTTCTGCATGTCTCTTGCTTCTTTCTGCACCCCTGTGCCTCTTTTGCACCCCTCTTGCCTCTTTCTGCACCTCTGTTGCTTCTTTCTGCACTCCTCTTGCTTCTTTCTACACCTCTCTTGCTTCTTTCTGCACCACTCATGCTTCTTTCTGCACCACTCTTCCCTCTTTCTGCCCCCCTCTTGCCTCTTTCTGCACCTCTGTTCCTTCTTTCTGCACTCCTCATGCTTCTATCTGCACCTCTCTTGCTTCTTTCTGCACCTCTGTGCCTTCTTTCTGCACCCCTCTGTCTCTCTTTCTGCATCCCTCTTGCCTCTTTCTGCACCCTCTGTTCCTTCTTTCTGCACCTCTGTTGCTTCTTTCTGCATTTCTCTTGCTTCTTTCTGCACCTCTGTCACTTCTTTCTGCAACCCTTGTGCCTCTTTCTGCATCCCTCTTCCCTCTTTCTGCAACCCTCTTGCCTCTTTCTGCACCTCTGTTCCTTCTTTCTGCACTTCTTTTTGTTTCTTTCTGCAACTCTCTTGCTTCTTTCTGCACGCTCTTTGCTTCTTTCTGCACCCCTCATGCCTCTTACCCCCTCTTCCCTCTTTCTGCACCCCTCTTGCCTCTTTCTGCACCTGTGTTCCTTCTTTCTGAACTTCTTTTGTTTCTTTCTGTATCCCTCTGTGCCTCTTTCTCCACCCCACTATCCCTTTCTGCAACTCTGTTGCATCTTTATGCACTTCTCTTGCTTCCTTCTGTACCTCTCTTGCTTCTTTCTGCACCCCTCTTCCCTCTTTCTGCACTCCTCTTGCCTATTTCTGCACCACTTTTACACTCTTTCTGCACACCTCTGCCCTCTTTCTGCACCCCTGCTTGCCTCTTTCTGCACCTCTGTTCCTTCTTTCTGCACTTCTTTGCTTCTTTCTGCAGCTCTCTTGCTTCTTTCTGCAGCCCCTTGCCTTTTCTCCACCTCTCTTCCCTCATTCTGCACCCCTGTTGCCTCTTTCTGCACCTCTGTTGCTTCTTTCTGCACTTCCTCTTGCTTCTTTCTGCACCTCTGTCCCTTCTTTCTGCAACCCTTGTGCCTCTTTCTGCACGCCCTCTTCCTCTCTTTCTGCACCCCTGTTGCCTCTTTCTGCACCTCTGTTCCTTCTTTCTGAACCTCTGTTTGCTTCTTTCTACACTTCTCTTGCTTCTTTCTGCACCTCTGTCCTTCTTTCTGCACCCCTGTTGCCTCTTTCTGCACCTCTGTTCCTTCTTTCTGCACTTCTTTTGTTTCTTTCTTCAACTCTCTTGCTTCTTTCTGTACGCCTCTTGCTTCTTTCTGCACCCCTCATGCCTCTTGTACACCACTCGTCCCTCTTTCTGCACCCCTCTTGCCTCTTTCTGCACCTGTGTTCCTTCTTTCTGCACTTCTTTTGTTTCTTTCTTACCTCTCTTGTTTCTTTCTGTATCCCTCTGGCCTCTTTCTCCATCCCACAGCCCCCATTCTGCAACTCTGTTGCTTCTTTATTCACTTCTCTTGCTTCTTTCTGCACCTCTCTTGCTTCTTTCTGATCCCCTCATGCCTCTTTCTGCACCCTCTTCCCTCTTTCTGCACTCCTCTTGCCTCTTTATGCACCTTTTACCTCTTTCTGCACCCTCTTGCCTCTTTCTGCACCTCTGTTCCTTCTTTCTGCACTTCTTTTGTTTCTTTCTGCAGCTCTCTTGCTTCTTTCTGCAGCCCCTTGCCTTTCTCCACCCTCTTCCCTCTTTCTGCAACCTGTTGCCTCTTTCTGCACTCCTCGTGCCTCTTTTACACCCCTCTTTCCGCAACCCTCCTCCTTCTTTCTGCACCTCTGTTCCTTCTTTCTGCACTTTTGTTTCTTTCTGCATGTCTCTTGCTTCTCTGCACCCCTGTGCCTCTTTCTGCACCCCTCTTGCCTCTTTCTGCACCTCTGTTGCTTCTTTCTGCACTCCTCTTGCTTCTTTCTGCACCTCTCTTGCTTCTTTCTGCACCACTGTGCTTCTTTCTCCACCACTCTTCCCTCTTTCTGCACCCCTCTTGCCTCTTTCTGCACCTCGTGCCTCTTCCTTCTTTCTGCAACCCTCCTCGTGTCTCTTTCTGCATCCCTCTTGCCTCTTTCTGCAACCCTCTTGACCTCTTTCTGCACCTCTGTTGCTTCTTTCTGCATCTCTCTTGCTTCTTTCTGCACCTCTGTTCCTTCTTTCTGCAACCACTCGTGCTTCTTTCTGCATCCCTCTTCCCTCTTTCTGCAACCCTCTTGCCTCTTTCTGCACCTCTGTTCCTTCTTTCTGCACTTCTCTTTGTTTCTATCTACAACTCTCTTGCTTCTTTCTGCACGCCTCTTGCTTCTTTCTGCACCCCTCATGCCTCTTACACCCCCTCTTCCTTCTTTCTGCACCCCTCTTGCCTCTTTCTGCACCTGTGTTCCTTCATTGTGAACTTCTTTTGTTTCTTTCTGTATCCCTCTTGCCTCTTTCTCTACCCCAACATCCCCTTTCTGCAACTCTGTTGCATCTTTATGCACTTCTCTTGCTTCTTTCTGCACCTCTCTTGCTTCTTTCTGCACCCCTCTTCCCTCTTTCTGCACTCCTCTTGCCTATTTCTGCACCACTTTTTACCTCTTTCTGCACCCCTCTTGCCTCTTTCTGCACCCCTCTTGCCTCTTTCTGCACCTCTGTTCCTTCTTTCTGCACTTCTTTTGCTTCTTTGTGCAGCTCTCTTGCTTCTTTCTGCAGCCCTTGCCTTTTCTCCACTTCTCTTCCCTCATTCTGCACCCCTGTTGCCTCTTTCTGCACCTCTGTTGCTTCTTTCTGCACTTCTCTTGCTTCTTTATGCACCTCTATTCCTTCTTTCTGCAACCCTTGTGCCTCTTTCTGCATCCCTCTTCCCTCTTTCTGCACCCCTCTTGCCTCTTTCTGCACCTCTGTTCCTTCTTTCTGCCCTTCTGTTGCTTCTTTCTGCAGCTCTCTTGCTTCTTTCTGCAGCCCCTTGCCTTTTTCTCCACCCCCTTCCCTCTTTCTGTACCCCTGTTGCCTCTTTCTGCACCTCTGTTCCTTCTTTCTGCAACCTCTGTTTCTTCTTTCTGCACTTCTCTTGCTTCTTTTTGCACCTCTGTCCCTTCTTTCTGCACCCCTGTTTGTCTCTTTCTGCACCTCTGTTCCTTCTTTCTGCACTTCTTTTGTTTCTTTCTTCAACTCTCTTGCTTCTTTCTGTCGCCTCTTGCTTCTTTCTGCACCCTCATGCCTCTTGCACACCCCTCTTCCCTCTTTCTGCATCCCCCTTCCCTCTTTCTGCACATGTGTTCCTTCTTTCTGCACTTCTTTTGTTTCTTTCTTACCTCTCTTGTTTCTTTCTGTATCCCTCTGGCCTCTTTCTCCACCCACAGCCCCCATTCTGCAACTCTGTTGCTTCTTTATTCACTTCTCTTGCTTCTTTCCGCACCTCTCTTGCTTCTTTCTGATCCCCTCATGCCTCTTTCTGCACCCTTCTTCCCTCTTTCTGCACTCCTCTTGCCTCTTTATGCACCTTTTACCTCTTTCTGCACCCCTCTTGCCTCTTTCTGCACCTCTGTTCCTTCTTTCTGCACTTCTTTTGTTTCTTTCTGTAGCTCTCTTGCTTCTTTCTGAAGCCCCTTGCCTTTTCTCCACCCCTCTTCCCTCTTTCTGCACCCCTGTTGCCTCTTTCTGCACTCCTCGTGCCTCTTTTACACCCCTCTTTCCAGCAACCCTCCTCCTTTCTTTCTGCACCTCTGTTCCTTCTTTCTGCACTTTTGTTTCTTTCTGCATGTCTCTTGCTTCTTTCTGCACCCCTGTGCCTCTTTTGCACCCCTCTTGCCTCTTTCTGCACCTCTGTTGCTTCTTTCTGCACTCCTCTTGCTTCTTTCTACACCTCTCTTGCTTCTTTATGCACCACTGGTGCTTCTTTCTGCACCACTCTTCCCTCTGTCTGCACCCCTCTTGCCTCTTTCTGCACCTCTGTCCCTTCTTTCTGCAACCCTTGTGTCTCTTTCTGCATCCCTCTTCCCTATTTCTGCAACCCTCTTACCTCTTTCTGCACCTCTGTTGCTTCTTTCTGAATTTCTCTTGCTTCTTTCCGCACCTCTGTCCCTTCTTTCTGCAACCCTTGTGCCTCTTTCTGCATCCCTCTTCCCTCTTTCTGCAACCCTCTTGCCTCTTTCTGCACCTCTGTTCCTTCTTTCTGCACTTCTTTTGTTTCTATCTGCAACTCTCTTGCTTCTTTCTGCACGCACTCTTGCTTCTTTCTGCACCCCTCATGCCTCTTACCCCCTCTTCCCTCTTTCTGCACCCCTCTTGCCTCTTTCTGCACCTGTGTTCCTTCTTTCTGGACTTCTTTTGTTTCTTTCTGTATCCCTCTTGCCTCTTTCTCCACCCCACTATCCCCTTTGTGCAACTCTGTTGCATCTTTATACACTTCTCTTGCTTCCTTCTGCACCTCTCTTGCTTCTTTCTGCACCCCTCTTCCCTCTTTCTGCACTCCTCTTGCCTATTTCTGCACCACTTTTACCTCTTTCTGCACACCTCTACCCTCTTTCTGCACCCCTCTTGACTCTTTCTGCACCTCTGTTCCTTCTTTCTGCACTTCTTTTGCTTCTTTGTGCAACTCTATTGCTTCTTTCTGCAGCCCCTTGCCTTTTCTCCACTTCTCTTCCCTCATTCTGCACCCTGTTGCCTCTTTCTGCACCTCTGTTGCTTCTTTCTGCACTTCTCTTGCTTCTTTGTACCTCTGTTCCTTCTTTCTGCAACCCTTGTGCCTCTTTCGGCATCCCTCTTCCCTCTTTCTGCACCCCTCTTGCCTCTTTCTGCACCTCTGTTCCTTCTTTCTGCCCTTCTGTTGCTTCTTTCTGCAGCTCTCTTGCTTCTTTCTGCAGCCCCTTGCCTTTTTCTCCACCCCTTCCCTCTTTCTGTACCCCTGTTGCCTCTTTCTGCACCTCTGTTCCTTCTTTCTGAACCTCTGTTGCTTCTTTCTGCACTTCTCTTGCTTCCTTCTGCACCTCTGTCCCTTCTTTCTGCACCCCTGTTGTCTCTTTCTGCACCTCTGTTCCTTCTTTCTGCACTTCTTTTGTTTCTTTCTGCAACTCTCTTGCTTCTATCTGTACGCCTCTTGCTTCTTTCTGCACCCCTCATGCCTCTTGCACACCCCTCTTCCCTCTTTCTGCATCCCTTTGCCTCTTTCTGCACATGTGTTCCTTCTTTATGCACTTCTTTGTTTTTTTCTTACCTCTCTTGTTTCTTTCTGTATCCCTCTGGCCTCTTTCTCCACCCACAGCCCCTTTCTGCAACTCTGTTGCTTCTTTCATTCACTTCTCTTGCTTCTTTCCGCACCTCTCTTGCTTCTTTCTGCACCCCTCATGCCTCTTTCTGCACCCTCTTCCCTCTTTCTGCATCCCTCTTGCCTCTTTCTGCACCTCTGTTCCTTCTTTCTGCACTTCTTTGTTTCTTTCTGCAGCTCTCTTGCTTCTTTCTGCAGCCCCTTGCCTTTGTCTCCACCCCTCTTCCCTCTTTCTGCACACCTGTTGCCTCTTTCTGCACTCCTCGTGCCTCTTTTACACCCCTCTTTCCGCAACCCTCCTCCTTCTTTCTGCACCCCTGTTGTAGCCCTCTTCTGCACCTCTGTTCCATCTTTCTGCACTTTTGTTTCTTTCTGCATGTCTCTTGCTTCTTTCTGCACCCCTGTGCCTCTTTTTGCACCCCTCTTGCCTCTTTCTGCACCTCTGTTGCTTCTTTCTGCACTCCTCTTGCTTCTTTCAACACCTCTCTTGCTTCTTTCTGAAACACTCATGCTTCTTTCTGCACCCCTCTTCCCTCTTTTTGCACCCCTCTTGCCTCTTTCTGCACCTCTGTTCCTACTTTCTGCACCTCTGTTGCTTCTTTCTGCACTTCTCTTGCTTCTTTCTGCACCTCTGTCCCTTCTTTCTGCAACCCTTTGTCTCTTTCTGCATCCCTCTTCCCTATTTCTGCAACCTCTCTTGCCTCTTTCTGCACCTCTGTTGCTTCTTTCTGCAATTTCTCTTGCTTCTTTCTGCACCTCTGTCCTTCTTTCTGCAACCCTTGTGCCTCTTTCTGCATCCCTCTTCCCTCTTTCTGCAACCCTCTTGCCTCTTTCTGCACCTCTGTTCCTTCTTTCTGCACTTCTTTTGTTTCTTTCTGCAACTCTTGCTTCTTTCTGCATGCCTCTTGCTTCTTTCTGCACCCCTCATGCCTCTAACACCCCCCTCTTCCCTCTTTCTGCACCCCTCTTGCCTCTTTCTGCACGTGTTCCTTCTTTCTGAACTTCTTTTGTTTCTTTATGTATCCCTCTTGCCTCTTTCTCCACCCCACTAGCCCCTTTCTGCAACTCTGTTGCATCTTTATTCACTTCTCTTGCTTCTTTCTGCACCTCTCTTGCTTCTTTCTGCACCCCTCATGCCTCTTTCTGCACTCCACTTGCCTCTTTCTGCACTCACTCTTGCCTCTTTCTGCACACTTCTACCCTCTTTCTGCACCCCTCTTGACTCTTTCTGCACCTCTGTTCCTTCTTTCTGCACTTCTTTTGCTTCTTTGTGCAGCTCTATTGCTTCTTTCTGCAGCCCCTTGCCTTTTCTCCACCTCTCTTCCCTCATTCTGCACCCCTGTTGCCTCTTTCTGCACCTCTTGTTGCTTCTTTCTGCACTTCTCTTGCTTCTTTATGCACCTCTGTCCCTTCTTTCTGCAACCCTTGTGCCTCTTTCTGCACCCCTCTTGTCTCTTTCTGCACCCCTGTTGCCTCTTTCTGCACTCTCTGTTCCTTCTTTCTGAACCTCTGTTGCTTCTTTCTACACTTCTCTTGCTTCTTTCTGCACACTCTGTCCCTTCTTTCTGCACCCCTGTTGTCTCTTTCTGCACCTCTGTTCCTTCTTTCTGCACTTCTTTTGCTTCTTTCTGTACCTCTCTTGTTTCTTTCTGTATCCCTCTGGCCTCTTTCTCCACCCACAGCCCCCATTCTGCAACTCTGTTGCCTCTTTATTCACTTCTCTTGCTTCTTTCTGCACCTCTCTTGCTTCTTTCTGAATCCCCTCATGCCTCTTTCTGCACCCTCTTCCTCTTTCTGCACTCCTCTTGCCTCTTTATGCACCTTTTACCTCTTTCTGCACCCCTCTTGCCTCTTTCTGCACCTCTGTTCCTTCTTTCTGCACTTCTTTTGTTTCTTTCTGTAGCTCTCTTGCTTCTTTCTGAAGCCCCTTGCCTTTTTCTCCACCCCTCTTCCCTCTTTCTGCACCCCTGTTGCCTCTTTCTGCACTCCTCGTGCCTCTTTTACACCCCGCTTTCCGCAACCCTCCTCCTTCTTTCTGCACCTCTGTTCCTTCTTTCTGCACTTTTGTTTCTTTCTGCATGTCTCTTGCTTCTTTCTGCACCCCCTGTGCCTCTTTTGCACCCTCTCTTGCCTCTTTCTGCACCTCTGTTGCTTCTTTCTGCACTCCTCTTGCTTCTTTCTACACCTCTCTTGCTTCTTTCTGCACCACTGGTGCTTCTTTCTGCACCACTCTTCCCTCTGTCTGCACCCCTCTTGCCTCTTTCTGCACCTCTGTTCCTTCTTTCTGCACTCCTCATGCTTCTATCTACACCTCTCTTGCTTCTTTCTGCACCACTCGTGCTTCTTTCTGCACCCCTCTTCCCTCTTTCTGCATCCCTCTTGCCTCTTTCTGCACCTCTGTTCCTTCTTTCTGCACCTCTGTTGCTTCTTTCTGCATTTCTCTTGCTTCTTTCTGCACCTCTGTCACTTCTTTCTGCAACCCTTGTGCCTCTTTCTGCATCCTTCTTCCCTCTTTCTGCAACCCTCTTACCTCTTTCTACACCTCTGTTCCTTCTTTCTGCACTTCTTTTGTTTCTTTCTGCAACTCTCTTGCTTCTTTCTGCACGCCTCTTGCTTCTTTCTGCACCCCTCAAGCCTCTTACACCCCCCTCTTCCCTCTTTCTGCACCCCTCTTGCCTCTTTCTGCACCTGTGTTCCTTCTTTCTGAACTTCTTTTGTTTCTTTCTGTATCCCTCTGGCCTCTTTCTCCACCCCACAGCCCCCTTTCTGCAACTCTGTTGCTTCTTTATTCACTTCTCTTGCTTCTTTCCGCACCTCTTTTGCTTCTTTCTGAACCCCTCATGCCTCTTTCTGCACCCCTCTTCCCTCTTTCTGCACTCCTCTTCCCTCTTTATGCACCCCTTTTACCTCTTTCTGCACCCCTCTTGCCTCTTTCTGCACCTCTGTTCCTTCTTTCTGCACCTCTGTTCCTTCTTTCTGCACTTCTTTTGTTTCTTTCTGCAGCTCTCTTGCTTCTTTCTGAAGCCCCTTGTCTTTTTCTCCAACCCTCTTCCCTCTTTCTGCTCCCCTGTTGCCTCTTTCTGCACTCCTCATGCCTCTTTTACACCCCTCTTTCCGCAACCCTCCTCCTTCTTTCTGCACCCCTGTTGGCCCTCTCTGCACCTCTGTTCCTTCTTTTTGCACTTTTGTTTCTTTCTGCATGTCTCTTGCTTCTTTCTTCACCCCCTGTGCCTCTTTTTGCACCCCTCTTGCCTATTTCTGCACCTCTGTTGTTTCTTTCTGCACTCCTCTTGCTTCTTTCTACACCTCTCTTGCTTCTTTCTCCACCACTCGTGCTTCTTTCTGCACCACTCTTCCATCTTTCTGCGCCCCTCTTGCCTCTTTCTGCACCTCTTTTCCTTCTTTCTGCACTCCTCTTGCTTCTATCTACACCTCTCTTGCTTCTTTCTGCACCACTCGTGCTTCTTTCTGCACCCCTCTTCCCTCTTTCTGCATCCCTCTTGCCTCTTTCTGCACCTCTGTTCCTTCTTTCTGCACCTCTGTTGCTTCTTTCTGCATTTCTCTTGCTTCTTTCTGCACCTCTGTCCCTTCTTTCTGCAACCCTTGTGCCTCTTTCTGCATCCCTCTTCCCTCTTTCTGCAACCCTCTTACCTCTTTCTACACCTCTGTTCCTTCTTTCTGCACTTCTTTTGTTTCTTTCTGCGTCTCTCTTGCTTCTTTCTGCACGCCTCTTGCTTCTTTCTGCACCCCTCATGCCTCTTACACCCCCCTCTTCCCTCTTTCTGCACCCCTTTTGCCTCTTTCTGCGCCTGTGTTCCTTCTTTCTGAACTTCTTTTGTTTCTTTCTGTATCCCTCTGGCCTCTTTCTCCACCCCACAGCCCCCTTTCTGCAACTCTATTGCTTCTTTATTCACTTCTCTTGCTTCTTTCCGCACCTCTCTTGCTTCTTTCTGAACCCCTCATGCCTCTTTCTGCACCCCTCTTCCCTCTTTCTGCACTCCTCTTGCCTCTTTATGCACCCCTTTTACCTCTTTCTGCACCCCTCTTGACTCTTTCTGCACCTCTGTTCCTTCTTTCTGCACTTCTTTTGTTTCTTTCTGCAGCTCTCTTGCTTCTTTCTGCAGCCCCTTGCCTTTTTCTCCACCCCTCTTCCCTCTTTCTGTACCCCTGTTGCTCCTTTCTGCACTCCTTGTGCCTCTTTTACACCCCTCTTTCCGCAACCCACCTCCTTCTTTCTGCACCCCCTGTGCCTCTTTTTGCACCCCTCTTGACTCTTTCTGCACCTCTGTTGCTTCTTTCTGCACTCATCTTGCTTCTTTTTACACCTCGCTTGCTTCTTTCTGCACCACTCGTGCTTCTTTCTGCAACACTCTTCCCTCTTTCTGCACCCCTCTTGCCTCTTTCTGCACCTCTGTTCCTTCTTTCTGCACTCCTCTTTCTTCTATCTACACCTCTCTTGCTTCTTTCTGCACCACTTGTGCTTCTTTATGCACCCCACATGCCTCTTACACCCCCCTCTTCCCTCATTCTGCACCCCTCTTGCCTCTTTCTGCGCCTGTGTTCCTTCTTTCTGAACTTGTTTTGTTTTTTTCTGTATCCCTCGTGCGTCTTTCTCCACCCCACTATCCCCTTTCTTTAACTCTGTTGCATCTTTAAGCACTTCTCTTGCTTCCCTCTGCACCTCTCTTGCTTCTTTCTGCACCCCTCTTCTCTCTTTCTGCACTCCTCTTGCCTATTTCTGCACCACTTTTAACCTCTTTCTGCACACCTCTTCCCTCTTTCTGCACCCCTCTTGCCTCTTTCAGCACCCCTCTTGCCTCTTTCTGCACCTCTGTTCCTTCTTTCTGCACTTCTTTTTCTTCTTTGTGCAGCTCTCTTGCTTCTTTCTGCAGCCCCTTGCCTTTTTCTCCACTTCTCTTCCCTCTTTCTGCACCTCTGTTCCTTCTTTCTGCACTACTCTTGCTTCTTTATGCACCTCTGTTCCTTCTTTCTGCAACCCATGTGCCTCTTTCTGCATCCCTCTTCCCTCTTTCTGCACCCCTCTCGCCTCTTTCTGCACCTCTGTTCCTTCTTTCTGCACTTCTTTTGCTTCTTTCTGCAGCTCTCTTGCTTCTTTCTGCAGCCCCTTGCCTTTTTCTCCACCCCTCTTCCCTCTTTCTGTACCCCTGTTGCCTCTTTCTGCACCTCTGTTCCTTCTTTCTGAACCTCTGTTTCTTCTTTCTGCACTTCTCTTGTTTCTTTTTGCACCTCTGTCCCTTCTTTCTGCACCCCTGTTGTCTCTTTCTGCACCTCTGTTCCTTCTTTCTGCACTTCTTTTGTTTTTTCTTCAACTCTATTGCTTCTTTCTGTACACCTCTTGCTTCTTTCTGCACCCCTCATGCCTCTTGCACACCCCTCTTCCCTCTTTCTGCATCCCCTTGCCTCTTTCTGCACATGTGTTCCTTCTTTATGCACTTCTTTTGCTTCTTTCTGCACCTCTCTTGTTTCTCTCTGTATCCCTCTGGCCTCTTTCTCCACCCCACAGCCCCCTTTCTGCAACTCTGTTGCTTCTTTATTCACTTCTCTTGCTTCTTTCCGCACCTCTCTTGCTTCTTTCTGCACCCCTCATGCCTCTTTCTGCACTCCTCTTGCCTCTTTCTGCACCCCTTTTACCTCTTTCTGCATCCCTCTTGCCTCTTTCTGCACCTCTGTTCCTTCTTTCTGCACTTCTTTGTTTCTTTCTGCAGCTCTCTTGCTTCTTCCTGCAGCCCCTTGCCTTTGTCTCCACCCCTCTTCCCTCTTTCTGCACACCTGTTGCCTCTCTCTGCACTCTTCGTGCCTCTTTTACACCCCTCTTTCCGCAACCCTCCTCCCTCTTTCTGCACCCCTGTTGGCCCTTTCTGCACCTCTGTTCCATCTTTCTGCACTTTTGTTTCTTTCTGCATGTCTCTTGCTTCTTTCTGCACCCCCTGTGCCTCTTTTTGCACCCCTCTTGCCTCTTTCTGCACCCCTCTTCCCTCTTTCTGCACTCCTCTTGCCTCTTTATGCACCCCTTTTACCTCTGTCTGCACCCCTCTTGCCTCTTTCTGCACCTCTGTTCCTTCTTTCTGCACTTCTTTTGTTTCTTTCTGCAGCTCTCTTGCTTCTTTCTGCAGCCCCTTCCCTTTTTCTCCACCCCTCTTCCCTCTTTCTGTACCCCTGTTGCCCCTTTCTGCACTCCTCGTGCCTCTTTTACACCCCTCTTTCCATAACCCACCTCCTTCTTTCTGCACCCTGTTGTCCCTTTCTGCACCTCTGTTCCTTCTTTCTGCACTTTTGTTTCTTTCTGCATGTCTCTTGCTTCTTTCTGCACCCTCTGTGCCTCTTTTGCACCCCTCTTGACTCTTTCTGCACCTCTGTTGCTTCTTTCTGCACACATCTTGCTTCTTTCTACACCTCTCTTGCTTCTTTCTGCACCACTCGTGCTTCTTTCTGCACCACTCTTCCCTCTTTCTGCACCCCTCTTGCCTCTTTCTGCACCTCTGTTCCTTCTTTCTGCACTCCTCTTGCTTCTATCTACACCTCTCTTGCTTCTTTCTGCACCACTCGTGCTTCTTTATGCACCCCTCATGCCTCTTACACCCCCCTCTTCCCTCATTCTGCACCCCACTTGCCTCTTTCTGCACCTGTGTTCCTTCTTTCTGAACTTCTTTTGTTTTTTCTGTATCCCTCGTGCCTCTTTCTCCACCCACTATCCCCTTTCTGCAACTCTGTTGCATCTTTATACACTTCTCTTGCTTCCTTCTGCACCTCTCTTGCTTCTTTCTGCACCCCTCTTCCCTCTTTCTGCACTCCTCTTGCCTATTTCTGCACCACTTTTACCTCTTTCTGCACACATCTACCCTCTTTCTGCACCCCTCTTGACTCTTTCTGCACCTCTGTTCCTTCTTTCTGCACTTCTTTTGCTTCTTTGTGCAACTCTATTGCTTCTTTCTGCAGCCCCTTGCCTTTTCTCCACTTCTCTTCCCTCATTCTGCACCCCTGTTGCCTCTTTCTGCACCTCTGTTGCTTCTTTCTGCACTTCTCTTGCTTCTTTCTGCACCTCTGTCCCTTCTTTCTGCAACCCTTGTGCCTCTTTCTGCACCCCTCTTCTCTCTTTCTGCACCCCTGTTGCCTCTTTCTGCACCTCTGTTCCTTCTTTCTGAACCTCTGTTGCTTCTTTATGCACTTCTCTTGCTTCTTTCTGCACCTCTGTCCCTTCTTTCTGCACCCCTGTTGTCTCTTTCTGCACCTCTGTTCCTTCTTTCTGCACTTCTTTTGTTTCTTTCTTCAACTCTCTTGCTTCTTTCTGTACGCCTCTTGCTTCTTTCTGCACCCCTCATGCCTCTTGCACACCCCTCTTCCCTCTTTCTGCATCCCCCTTCCCTCTTTCTGCACATGTGTTCCTTCTTTCTGCACTTCTTTTGTTTCTTTCTTACCTCTCTTGTTTCTTTCTGTATCCCTCTGGCCTCTTTCTCCACCCCACAGCCCCCATTCTGCAACTCTGTTGCTTCTTTATTCACTTCTCTTGCTTCTTTCTGCACCTCTCTTGCTTCTTTCTGATCCCCTCATGCCTCTTTCTGCACCCTTCTTCCCTCTTTCTGCACTCCTCTTGCCTCTTTATGCACCCCTTTTACCTCTTTCTGCACCCCTCTTGCCTCTTTCTGCACCTCTGTTCCTTCTTTCTGCACTTCTTTTGTTTCTTTCTGAAGCCCCTTGCCTTTTTCTCCACCCCTCTTCCCTCTTTCTGCACCCCTGTTGCCTCTTTCTGCACTCCTCGTGCCTCTTTTACACCCCTCTTTCCGCAACCCTCCTCCTTCTTTCTGCACCTCTGTTCCTTCTTTCTGCACTTTTGTTTCTTTCTGCATGTCTCTTGCTTCTTTCTGCACCCCCTGTGCCTCTTTTTGCACCCCTCTTGCCTCTTTCTGCACCTCTGTTGCTTCTTTCTGCACTCCTCTTGCTTCTTTCTACACCTCTCTTGCTTCTTTCTGCACCACTGGTGTTTCTTTCTGCACCACTCTTCCCTCTGTCTGCACCCCTCTTGCCTCTTTCTGCACCTCTGTTCCTTCTTTCTGCACTCCTCATGCTTCTATCTACACCTCTCTTGCTTCTTTCTGCACCACTCGTGCTTCTTTCTGCACCCCTCTTCCCTCTTTCTGCATCCCTCTTGCCTCTTTCTGCACCTCTGTTCCTTCTTTCTGCACCTCTGTTGCTTCTTTCTGCATTTCTCTTGCTTCTTTCTGCACCTCTGTCCCTTCTTTCTGCAACCCTTGTGCCTCTTTCTGCATCCTTCTTCCCTCTTTCTGCAACCCTCTTACCTCTTTCTACACCTCTGTTCCTTCTTTCTGCACTTCTTTTGTTTCTTTCTGCAACTCTCTTGCTTCTTTCTGCACGCCTCTTGCTTCTTTCTGCACCCCTCAAGCCTCTTACACCCCCCTCTTCCCTCTTTCTGCACCCCTCTTGCCTCTTTCTGCACCTGTGTTCCTTCTTTCTGAACTTCTTTTGTTTCTTTCTGTATCCCTCTGGCCTCTTTCTCCACCCCACAGCCCCCTTTCTGCAACTCTGTTGCTTCTTTATTCACTTCTCTTGCTTCTTTCCGCACCTCTTTTGCTTCTTTCTGAACCCCTCATGCCTCTTTCTGCACCCCTCTTCCCTCTTTCTGCACTCCTCTTCCCTCTTTATGCACCCCTTTTACCTCTTTCTGCACACCTCTTGCCTCTTTCTGCACCTCTGTTCCTTCTTTCTGCACTTCTTTTGTTTCTTTCTGCAGCTCTCTTGCTTCTTTCTGAAGCCCCTTGTCTTTTTCTCCACCCCTCTTCCCTCTTTCTGCACCCCTGTTGCCTCTTTCTGCACTCCTCATGCCTCTATTACACCCCTCTTTCCAGCAACCCTCCTCCTTCTTTCTGCACCCCTGTTGTCCCTCTCTGCACCTCTGTTCCTTCTTTTTGCACTTTTGTTTCTTTCTGCATGTCTCTTGCTTCTTTCTTCACCCCCTGTGCCTCTTTTGCACCCCTCTTGCCTATTTCTGCACCTCTGTTGTTTCTTTCTGCACTCCTCTTGCTTCTTTCTACACCTCTCTTGCTTCTTTCTGCACCACTCGTGCTTCTTTCTGCACCACTCTTCCATCTTTCTGCGCCCCTCTTGCCTCTTTCTGCACCTCTTTTCCTTCTTTCTGCACTCCTCTTGCTTCTATCTACACCTCTCTTGCTTCTTTCTGCACAACTCGTGCTTCTTTCTGCACCCCTCTTCCCTATTTCTGCATCCCTCTTGCTTCTTTCTGCACGCCTCTTGCTTCTTTCTGCACCCCTCATGCCTCTTACACCCCCCTCTTCCCTCTTTCTGCACCCCTTTTGCCTCTTTCTGCGCCTGTGTTCCTTCTTTCTGAACTTCTTTTGTTTCTTTCTGTATCCCTCTGGCCTCTTTCTCCACCCCACAGCCCCCTTTCTGCAACTCTATTGCTTCTTTATTCACTTCTCTTGCTTCTTTCCGCACCTCTCTTGCTTCTTTCTGAACCCCTCATGCCTCTTTCTGCACCCCTCTTCCCTCTTTCTGCACTCCTCTTGCCTCTTTATGCACCCCTTTTACCTCTTTCTGCACCCCTCTTGACTCTTTCTGCACCTCTGTTCCTTCTTTCTGCACTTCTTTTGTTTCTTTCTGCAGCTCTCTTGCTTCTTTCTGCAGCCCCTTGCCTTTTTCTCCACCCCTCTTCCCTCTTTCTGTACCCCTGTTGCTCCTTTCTGCACTCCTTGTGCCTCTTTTACACCCCTCTTTCCGCAACCCACCTCCTTCTTTCTGCACCCCCTGTGCCTCTTTTTATACCCCTCTTGACTCTTTCTGCACCTCTGTTGCTTCTTTCTGCACTCATCTTGCTTCTTTTTACACCTCGCTTGCTTCTTTCTGCACCACTCGTGCTTCTTTCTGCAACACTCTTCCCTCTTTCTGCACCCCTCTTGCCTCTTTCTGCACCTCTGTTCCTTCTTTCTGCACTCCTCTTTCTTCTATCTACACCTCTCTTGCTTCTTTCTGCACCACTTGTGCTTCTTTATGCACCCCACATGCCTCTTACACCCCCCTCTTCCCTCATTCTGCACCCCTCTTGCCTCTTTCTGCGCCTGTGTTCCTTCTTTCTGAACTTGTTTTGTTTTTTCTGTATCCCTCGTGCGTCTTTCTCCACCCCACTATCCCTTTCTTTAACTCTGTTGCATCTTTAAGCACTTCTCTTGCTTCCCTCTGCACCTCTCTTGCTTCTTTCTGCACCCCTCTTCTCTCTTTCTGCACTCCTCTTGCCTATTTCTGCCACTTTCTAACCTCTTTCTGCACACCTCTTCCCTCTTTCTGCACCCTCTTGCCTCTTTCAGCACCCCTCTTGCCTCTTTCTGCACCTCTGTTCCTTCTTTCTGCACTTCTTTTTCTTCTTTGTGCAGCTCTCTTGCTTCTTTCTGCAGCCCCTTGCCTTTTTCTCCACTTCTCTTCCCTCTTTCTGCACCTCTGTTCCTTCTTTCTGCACTACTCTTGCTTCTTTATGCACCTCTGTTCCTTCTTTCTGCAACCCATGTGCCTCTTTCTGCATCCCTCTTCCCTCTTTCTGCACCCCTCTCGCCTCTTTCTGCACCTCTGTTCCTTCTTTCTGCACTTCTTTTGCTTCTTTCTGCAGCTCTCTTGCTTCTTTCTGCAGCCCCTTGCCTTTTTCTCCACCCCTCTTCCCTCTTTCTGTACCCCTGTTGCCTCTTTCTGCACCTCTGTTCCTTCTTTCTGAACCTCTGTTTCTTCTTTCTGCACTTCTCTTGTTTCTTTTTGCACCTCTGTCCCTTCTTTCTGCACCCCTGTTGTCTCTTTCTGCACCTCTGTTCCTTCTTTCTGCACTTCTTTTGTTTTTTTCTTCAACTCTATTGCTTCTTTCTGTACACCTCTTGCTTCTTTCTGCACCCCTCATGCCTCTTGCACACCCCTCTTCCCTCTTTCTGCATCCCCTTGCCTCTTTCTGCACATGTGTTCCTTCTTTCTGCACTTCTTTTGCTTCTTTCTGCACCTCTCTTGTTTCTCTCTGTATCCCTCTGGCCTCTTTCTCCACCCCACAGCCCCCTTTCTGCAACTCTGTTGCTTCTTTATTCACTTCTCTTGCTTCTTTCCGCACCTCTCTTGCTTCTTTCTGCACCCCTCATGCCTCTTTCTGCACTCCTCTTGCCTCTTTCTGCACCCCTTTTACCTCTTTCTGCATCCCTCTTGCCTCTTTCTGCACCTCTGTTCCTTCTTTCTGCACTTCTTTGTTTCTTTCTGCAGCTCTCTTGCTTCTTCCTGCAGCCCCTTGCCTTTGTCTCCACCCCTCTTCCCTCTTTCTGCACACCTGTTGCCTCTCTCTGCACTCTTCGTGCCTCTTTTACACCCCTCTTTCCGTAACCCTCCTCCCTCTTTCTGCACCCCTGTTGTCCCTTTCTGCACCTCTGTTCCATCTTTCTGCACTTTTGTTTCTTTCTGCATGTCTCTTGCTTCTTTCTGCACCCCCTGTGCCTCTTTTTGCACCCCTCTTGCCTCTTTCTGCACCCCTCTTCCCTCTTTCTGCATCCTCTTGCCTCTTTATGCACCCCTCTTACCTCTGTCTGCACCCCTCTTGCCTCTTTCTGCACCTCTGTTCCTTCTTTCTGCACTTCTTTTGTTTCTTTCTGCAGCTCTCTTGCTTCTTTCTGCAGCCCCTTGCCTTTTTCTCCACCCCTCTTCCCTCTTTCTGCACCCCTGTTGCCTCTTTCTGCACTCCTCGTGCCTCTTTTACACCCCTCTTTCCGCAACCCACCTCCTTCTTTCTGCACCCCTGTTGGCCCTTTCTGCACCTCTGTTCCTTCTTTCTGCACTTTTGTTTCTTTCTGCATGTCTCTTGCTTCTTTCTGCACCCTCTGTGCCTCTTTTTGCACCCCTCTTGACTCTTTCTGCACCTCTGTTGCTTCTTTCTGCACACATCTTGCTTCTTTTTACACCTCTCTTGCTTCTTTCTGCACCACTCGTGCTTCTTTCTGCACCACTCTTCCCTCTTTCTGCACCCCTCTTGCCTCTTTCTGCACCTCTGTTCCTTCTTTCTGCACTCCTCTTGCTTCTATCTACACCTCTCTTGCTTCTTTCTGCACCACTCGTGCTTCTTTATGCACCCCTCATGCCTCTTACACCCCCCTCTTCCCTCATTCTGCACCCCACTTGCCTCTTTCTGCACCTGTGTTCCTTCTTTCTGAACTTCTTTTGTTTTTTTCTGTATCCCTCGTGCCTCTTTCTCCACCCCACTATCCCCTTTCTGCAACTCTGTTGCATCTTTATGCACTTCTCTTGCTTCCTTCTGCACCTCTCTTGCTTCTTTCTGCACCCCTCTTCCCTCTTTCTGCACTCCTCTTGCCTATTTCTGCACCACTTTTTACCTCTTTCTGCACACATCTACCCTCTTTCTGCACCCCTCTTGACTCTTTCTGCACCTCTGTTCCTTCTTTCTGCACTTCTTTTGCTTCTTTGTGCAACTCTATTGCTTCTTTCTGCAGCCCCTTGCCTTTTTCTCCACTTCTCTTCCCTCATTCTGCACCCCTGTTGCCTCTTTCTGCACCTCTGTTGCTTCTTTCTGCACTTCTCTTGCTTCTTTCTGCACCTCTGTCCCTTCTTTCTGCAACCCTTGTGCCTCTTTCTGCACCCCTCTTCTCTCTTTCTGCACCCCTGTTGCCTCTTTCTGCACCTCTGTTCCTTCTTTCTGAACCTCTGTTGCTTCTTTATGCACTTCTCTTGCTTCTTTCTGCACCTCTGTCCCTTCTTTCTGCACCCCTGTTGTCTCTTTCTGCACCTCTGTTCCTTCTTTCTGCACTTCTTTGTTTCTTTCTTCAACTCTCTTGCTTCTTTCTGTACGCCTCTTGCTTCTTTCTGCACCCTCATGCCTCTTGCACACCCCTCTTCCCTCTTTCTGCATCCCCTTCCCTCTTTCTGCACATGTGTTCCTTCTTTCTGCACTTCTTTTGTTTCTTTCTTACCTCTCTTGTTTCTTTCTGTATCCCTCTGGCCTCTTTCTCCACCCCACAGCCCCCATTCTGCAACTCTGTTGCTTCTTTATTCACTTCTCTTGCTTCTTTCTGCACCTCTCTTGCTTCTTTCTGATCCCCTCATGCCTCTTTCTGCACCCCTCTTCCCTCTTTCTGCACTCCTCTTGCCTCTTTATGCACCCCTTTTACCTCTTTCTGCACCCCTCTTGCCTCTTTCTGCACCTCTGTTCCTTCTTTCTGCACTTCTTTTGTTTCTTTCTGAAGCCCCTTGCCTTTTTCTCCACCCCTCTTCCCTCTTTCTGCACCCCTGTTGCCTCTTTCTGCACTCCTCGTGCCTCTTTTACACCCCTCTTTCCGCAACCCTCCTCCTTCTTTCTGCACCTCTGTTCCTTCTTTCTGCACTTTTGTTTCTTTCTGCATGTCTCTTGCTTCTTTCTGCACCCCCTGTGCCTCTTTTTGCACCCCTCTTGCCTCTTTCTGCACCTCTGTTGCTTCTTTCTGCACTCCTCTTGCTTCTTTCTACACCTCTCTTGCTTCTTTCTGCACCACTGGTGCTTCTTTCTGCACCACTCTTCCCTCTTTCTGCACCCCTCTTGCCTCTTTCTGCACCTCTTTTCCTTCTTTCTGCACTCCTCTTGCTTCTTTCTACACCTCTCTTGCTTCTTTCTGCACCACTTGTGCTTCTTTCTGCACCACTCTTCCCTCTTTCTGCACCCTCTTGCCTCTTTCTGCACCTCTGTTCCTACTTTCTGCACCTCTGTTGCTTCTTTCTGCATTCTCTTGCTTCTTTCTGCACCTCTGTCCTTCTTTCTGCAACCCTGTGCCTCTTTCTGCATCCTTCTTCCCTCTTTCTGCAACCCTCTTACCTCTTTCTACACCTCTGTTCCTTCTTTCTGCACTTCTTTTGTTTCTTTCTGCAACTCTCTTGCTTCTTTCTGCACGCCTCTTGCTTCTTTCTGCACCCCTCAAGCCTCTTACACCCCCTCTTCCCTCTTTCTGCACCCCTCTTGCCTCTTTCTGCACCTGTGTTCCTTCTTTCTGAACTTCTTTTGTTTCTTTCTGTATCCCTCTGGCCTCTTTCTCCACCCACAGCCCCTTTCTGCAACTCTGTTTGCTTCTTTATTCACTTCTCTTGCTTCTTTCCGCACCTCTTTTGCTTCTTTCTGAACCCCTCATGCCTCTTTCTGCACCCCTCTTCCCTCTTTCTGCACTCCTCTTCCCTCTTTATGCACCCCTTTTACCTCTTTCTGCACACCTCTTGCCTCTTTCTGCACCTCTGTTCCTTCTTTCTGCACTTCTTTTGTTTCTTTCTGCAGCTCTCTTGCTTCTTTCTGAAGCCCCTTGTCTTTTTCTCCACCCCTCTTCCCTCTTTCTGCACCCCTGTTGCCTCTTTCTGCACTCCTCATGCCTCTATTACACCCCTCTTTCCGCAACCCTCCTCCTTCTTTCTGCACCCCTGTTGGCCCTCTCTGCACCTCTGTTCCTTCTTTTTGCACTTTTGTTTCTTTCTGCATGTCTCTTGCTTCTTTCTTCACCCCCTGTGCCTCTTTTTGCACCCCTCTTGCCTATTTCTGCACCTCTGTTGTTTCTTTCTGCACTCCTCTTGCTTCTTTCTACACCTCTCTTGCTTCTTTCTGCACCACTCGTGCTTCTTTCTGCACCACTCTTCCATCTTTCTGCGCCCCTCTTGCCTCTTTCTGCACCTCTTTTCCTTCTTTCTGCACTCCTCTTGCTTCTATCTACACCTCTCTTGCTTCTTTCTGCACAACTCGTGCTTCTTTCTGCACCCCTCTTCCCTATTTCTGCATCCCTCTTGCCTCTTTCTGCACCTCTGTTCCTTCTTTCTGCACCTCTGTTGCTTCTTTCTGCATTTCTCTTGCTTCTTTCTGCACCTCTGTCCCTTCTTTCTGCAACCCTTGTGCCTCTTTCTGCATCCCTCTTCCCTCTTTCTGCAACCCTCTTACCTCTTTCTACACCTCTGTTCCTTCTTTTGTTTCTTTCTGCGTCTCTCTTGCTTCTTTCTGCACGCCTCTTGCTTCTTTCTGCACACCTCATGCCTCTTACACCCCCCTCTTCCCTCTTTCTGCAACCCTCTTGCCTCTTTCTGCGCCTGTGTTCCTTCTTTCTGAACTTCTTTTGTTTCTTTCTGTATCCCTCTGGCCTCTTTCTCCACCCCACAGCCCCCTTTCTGCAACTCTATTGCTTCTTTATTCACTTCTCTTGCTTCTTTCCGCACCTCTCTTGCTTCTTTCTGAACCCCTCATGCCTCTTTCTGCACCCCTCTTCCCTCTTTCTGCACTCCTCTTGCCTCTTTATGCACCCCTTTTACCTCTTTCTGCACCCCTCTTGACTCTTTCTGCACCTCTGTTCCTTCTTTCTGCACTTCTTTTGTTTCTTTCTGCAGCTCTTTTGCTTCTTTCTGCAGCCCCTTGCCTTTTCTCCACCTCTCTTCCCTCTTTCTGTACCCCTGTTGCCTCTTTCTGCACTCCTTGTGCCTCTTTTACACCCCTCTTTCCGTAACCCACCTCCTTCTTTCTGCACCTCTGTTGCCTCTTTCTGCACCTCTGTTCCTTCTTTCTGCACTCTTGTTTCTTTCTGCATGTCTCTTGCTTCTTTCTGCACCCCTGTGCCTCTTTTGCACCCCTCTTGCCTCTTTCTGCACCTCTGTTGCTTCTTTCTGCACTCTCTCTTGCTTCTTTCTGCACCACTTGTGCTTCTTTCTGCACCACTCTTCCCTCTTTCTGCACCCCTCTTGCCTCTTTCTGCACCTCTGTTCATACTTTCTGCACCTCTGTTGCTTCTTTCTGCACTTCTCTTGCTTCTTTCTGCACCTCTGTCCCTTCTTTCTGCATTCCCTTGCCTCTTTCTGCACATGTGTTCCTTCTTTCTGCACTTCTTTTGTTTCTTTCTGCACCTCTCTTGTTTCTTTCTGTATCCCTCTGGCCTCTTTCTCCACCCCACAGCCCCCTTTCTGCAACTCTGTTGCTTCTTTATTCACTTCTCTTACTTCCTTCCGCACCTCTCTTGCTTCTTTCTGCACCCCTCATGCCTCTTTCTGCACCCCTTTTACCTCTTTCTGCATCCCTCTTGCCTCTTTCTGCACCTCTGTTCCTTCTTTCTGCACTTCTTTTGTTTCTTTCTGCAGCTCTCTTGCTTCTTTCTGCAGCCCCTTGCCTTTGTCTCCACCCCTCTTCCCTCTCTCTGCACACCTGTTGCCTCTCTCTGCACTCCTCGTGCCTCTTTTACACCCCCTCTTTCCGCAACCCTCCTCCCTCTTTCTGCACCCCTGTTGGCCCTTTCTGCACCTCTGTTCCATCTTTCTACACTTTTGTTTCTTTCTGCATGTCTCTTGCTTCTTTCTGCACCCCCTGTACCTCTTTTTGCACCCCTCTTGCCTCTTTCTGCACCTCTGTTGCTTCTTTCTGCACTCCTCTTGCTTCTTTCAACACCTCTCTTGCTTCTTTCTGCACCACTTGTGCTTCTTTCTGCACCACTCTTCCCTCTTTCTGCACCCCTCTTGCCTCTTTCTGCACCTCTGTTCATACTTTCTGCACCTCTGTTGCTTCTTTCTGCACTTCTCTTACCTCTTTCTGCACCTCTGTTCCTTCTTTCTGCGCTTCTTTTGTTTCTTTCTGCAACTCTCTTCCCTCTTTCTTCACCCCTCTTGCCTCTTTCTGCACCCGTGTTCCTTATTTCTGAACTTCTTTTGTTTCTTTCTGCACCTCTCTTGTTTCTTTCTGTATCCTTCTTGCCTCTTTCTCAACCCCACTACCCCCTTTCTGCAACTCTGTTGCTTCTTTATTCACTTCTCTTGCTTCCTTCTGCACCCCTCATGCCTCTTTCTGCACCCCTTTTACCTCTTTCTGCACCCCTCTTGCCTCTTTCTGTACCTCTGTTCCTTCTTTCTGCACTTCTTTTGTTTCTTTCTGCAGCTCTCTTGCTTCTTTCTGCAGCCCCTTGCCTTTTTCTCCACCCTTCTTCCCTCTTTCTGTACCCCTGTTGCCTCTTTCTGCACTCCTCGTGCCTCTTTTACATCCCTCTTTCCGCAACCCACCTCCTTCTTTCTGCACCCCTGTTGGCCCTTTCTGCACCTCTGTTCCTTCTTTCTGCACTTTTGTTTCTTTCTGCATGTCTCTTGCTTCTTTCTGCACCCCCTGTGCCTCTTTTTGCACCCCTCTTGACACTTTCTGCACCTCTGTTGCTTCTTTCTGCACTAATCTTGCTTCTTTTTACACCTCTCTTGCTTGTTTCTGCCCAACTCGTGCTTCTTTCTGCAACACTCTTCCCTCTTTCTGCACCCCTCTTGCCTCTTTATGCACCTCTGTTCCTTCTTTCTGCACTCCTCTTGCTTCTATCTACACCTCTCTTGCTTCTTTCTGCACCACTCGTGCTTCTTTATGCACCCCTCTTGCCTCTTTCTGCGCCTGTGTTCCTTCTTTCTGAACTTCTTTTGTTTTTTTCTGTATCCCTCGTGCCTCTTTCTCCACCCCACTATCCCCTTTCTGCAACTCTGTTGCATCTTTATGCACTTCTCTTGCTTCCTTCTGAACCTCTCTTGCTTCTTTCTACACCCCTCTTCCCTCTTTCTGCACTCCTCTTGCCTATTTCTGCACCACTTTTTACCTCTTTCTGCACACCTCTTCCCTCTTTCTGCACCCCTCTTGCCTCTTTCAGCACCCTCTTGCCTCTTTCTGCACCGCTGTTCCTTCTTTCTGCACTTCTCGTGCTTCCTTCTGCACCTCTCTTGCTTCTTTCTGCACCCCTCTTCCCTCTTTCTGCACTCCTTTTGCCTGTTTCTGCACCACTTTTTACCTCTTTCTGCACACCTCTTCCCTCTTTCTGCACCCCTCTTGCCTCTTTCAGCACCCCTCTTGCCTCTTTCTGCACCGCTGTTCCTTCTTTCTGCACTTCTTTTGCTTCTTTGTGCAGCTCTCTTGCTTCTTTCTGCAGCCCCTTGCCTTTTTCTCCACTTCTCTTCCCTCTTTCTGCACCCCTGTTGCCTCTTTCTGCACCCCTCTTGCCTCTTTCAGCACCCCTCTTGCCTCTTTCTGCACCGCTGTTCCTTCTTTCTGCACTTCTCGTGCTTCCTTCTGCACCTCTCTTGCTTCTTTCTGCACCCCTCTTCCCTCTTTCTGCACTCCTCTTGCCTATTTCTGCACCACTTTTTACCTCTTTCTGCACACCTCTTCCGTCTTTCTGCACCCCTCTTGCCTCTTTCAGCACCCCTCTTGCCTCTTTCTGCACCTCTGTTCCTTCTTTCTGCACTTCTTTTGCTTCTTTGTGCAGCTCTCTTGCTTCTTTCTGCAGCCCCTTGCCTTTTTCTCCACTTCTCTTCCCTCTTTCTGCACCCCTGTTGCCTCTTTCTGCACCCCTCTTGCCTCTTTATGCACCTCTGTTCCTTCTTTCTGCACTTCTCTTGCTTCTTTCTGCACCTCTGTTCCTTCTTTCTGCAACCCTTGTGCCTCTTTCTGCATCCCTCTCCCTCTTTCTGCACCCCTCTTGCCTCTTTCTGCACCTCTGTTCCTTCTTTCTGCACTTCTTTTGCTTCTTTCTGCAGCTCTCTTGCTTCTTTCTGCAGCCCCTTGCCTTTTTCTCCACCCCCTTCCCTCTTTCTGTACCCCTGTTGCCTCTTTCTGCACCTCTGTTCCTTCTTTCTGAACCTCTGTTTCTTCTTTCTGCACTTCTTTTGCTTCTTTTTGCACCTCTGTCCCTTCTTTCTGCACTTCTTTTGTTTCTTTCTGCAACTCTCTTGCTTCTTTCTGTACGCCTCTTGCTTCTTTCTGCACCCCTCATGCCTCTTGCACACCCCTCTTCCCTCTTTCTGCATCCCCTTGCCTCTTTCTACACATGTGTTCCTTCTTTATGCACTTCTTTTGTTTCTTTCTGCACCTCTCTTGTTTCTTTCTGTATGCCTCTGGCCTCTTTCTCCACCCCACAGCCCCTTTCTGCAACTCTGTTGCTTCTTTATTCACTTCTCTTGCTTCTTTCCGCACCTCTCTTGCTTCTTTCTGCACCCCTCATGCCTCTTTCTGCACCCCTTTTACCTCTTTCTGCATCCCTCTTGCCTCTTTCTGCACCTCTGTTCCTTCTTTCTGCACTTCTTTTGTTTCTTTCTGCAGCTCTCTTGCTTCTTTCTGCAGCCCCTTGCCTTTGTCTCCACCCCTCTTCCCTCTCTCTGCACACCTGTTGCCTCTCTCTGCACTCCTCGTGCCTCTTTTACACCCCTCTTTCCGCAACCCTCCTCCCTCTTTCTGCACCCCTGTTGCCCTTTCTGCACCTCTGTTCCATCTTTCTACACTTTTGTTTCTTTCTGCATGTCTCTTGCTTCTTTCTGCACCCCCTGTGCCTCTTTTTGCATCCCTCTTGCCTCTTTCTGCACCTCTGTTGCTTCTTTCTGCACTCCTCTTGCTTCTTTCAACACCTCTCTTGCTTCTTTCTGCACCATTTGTGCTTCTTTCTGCACCACTCTTCCCTCTTTCTGCACCCCTCTTGCCTCTTTCTGCACCTCTGTTCATACTTTCTGCACCTCTGTTGCTTCTTTCTGCACTTCTCTTACCTCTTTCTGCACCTCTGTTCCTTCTTTCTGCGCTTCTTTTGTTTCTTTCTGCAACTCTCTTCCCTCTTTCTTCACCCCTCTTGCCTCTTTCTGCACCCGTGTTCCTTCTTTCTGAACTTCTTTTGTTTCTTTCTGCACCTCTCTTGTTTCTTTCTGTATCCCTCTTGCCTCTTTCTGAACCTCACTACCCCCTTTCTGCAACTCTGTTGCTTCTTTATTCACTTCTCTTGCTTCTTTCCGCACCTCTCTTGCTTCTTTCTGAACTCCTCATGCCTCTTTCTGCACCCCTCTTCCCTCTTTCTGCACTCCTCTTGCCTCTTTATGCACCCCTTTTAGCTCTTTCTGCACCCCTCTTGCCTCTTTCTGCACCTCTGTTCCTTCTTTCTGTACTTCTTTTGTTTCTTTCTGCAGCTCTCTTGCTTCTTTCTGCAGCCCCTTGCCTTTTTCTCCACCCCTCTTTCTGTACCCCTGTTGCCTCTTTCTGCACTCCTCGTGTCTCTTTTACACCCTCTTTCCGCAACCCACCTCCTTCTTTCTGCACCCCTGTTGGCCCTTTCTGCACCTCTGTTCCTTCTTTCTGCACTTTTGTTTCTTTCTGCATGTCTCTTGCTTCTTTCTGCACCCTCTGTGCCTCTTTTGCACCCTCTTGACACTTTCTGCACCTCTGTTGCTTCTTTCTGCACTCATCTTGCTTCTTTTACACCTCTCTTGCTTGTTTCTGCCCAACTCGTGCTTCTTTCTGCACCACTCTTCCCTCTTTCTGCACCCCTCTTGCCTCTTTATGCACCTCTGTTCCTTCTTTCTGCACTCCTCTTGCTTCTATCTACACCTCTCTTGCTTCTTTCTGCACCACTCGTGCTTCTTTATGCACCCCTCTTGCCTCTTTCTGCGCCTGTGTTCCTTCTTTCTGAACTTCTTTTGTTTTTTTCTGTATCCTTGTGCCTCTTTCTCCACCCCACTATCCCCTTTCTGCAACTCTGTTGCATCTTTATGCACTTCTCTTGCTTCCTTCTGCACCTCTCTTGCTTCTTTCTACACCCCTCTTCCCTCTTTCTGCACTCCTCTTGCCTATTTCTGCACCACTTTTTACCTCTTTCTGCACACCTCTTCCCTCTTTCTGCACCCCTCTTGCCTCTTTCAGCACCCTCTTGCCTCTTTCTGCACCGCTGTTCCTTCTTTCTGCACTTCTCGTGCTTCCTTCTGCACCTCTCTTGCTTCTTTCTGCACCCCTCTTCCCTCTTTCTGCACTCCTTTTGCCTGTTTCTGCACCACTTTTACCTCTTTCTGCACACCTCTTCCCTCTTTCTGCACCCCTCTTGCCTCTTTCAGCACCCTCTTGCCTCTTTCTGCACCGCTGTTCCTTCTTTCTGCACTTCTTTTGCTTCTTTGTGCAGCTCTCTTGCTTCTTTCTGCAGCCCCTTGCCTTTTTCTCCACTTCTCTTCCCTCTTTCTGCACCCCTGTTGCCTCTTTCTGCACCCCTCTTGCCTCTTTATGCACCTCTGTTCCTTCTTTCTGCACTTCTCTTGCTTCTTTCTGCACCTCTGTTCCTTCTTTCTGCAACCCTTGTGCCTCTTTCTGCATCCCTCTCCCTCTTTCTGCACCCCTCTTGCCTCTTTCTGCACCTCAGTTCCTTCTTTCTGCACTTCTTTTGCTTCTTTCTGCAGCTCTCTTGCTTCTTTCTGCAGCCCCTTGCCTTTTTCTCCACCCCTCTTCCCTCTTTCTGTACCCCTGTTGCCTCTTTCTGCACCTCTGTTCCTTCTTTCTGAACCTCTGTTGCTTCTTTCTGCACTTCTCTTGCTTCTTTCTGCACCTCTGTCCCTTCTTTCTGCACCCCTGTTGTCTCTTTCTGCACCTCTGTTCCTTCTTTCTGCACTTCTTTTGTTTCTTTCTGCAACTCTCTTGCTTCTTTCTGTACGCCTCTTGCTTCTTTCTGCACCCCTCATGCCTCTTGCACACTCCCTCTTTCTGCATCCCCCTTGCCTCTTTCTGCACATGTGTTCCTTCTTTATGCACTTCTTTTGTTTCTTTCTGCACCTCTCTTGTTTCTTTCTGTATCCCTCTGGCCTCTTTCTCCACCCCACAGCCCCCTTTCTGCAACTCTGTTGCTTCTTTATTCACTTCTCTTGCTTCTTTCCGCACCTCTCTTGCTTCTTTCTGAACCCCTCATGCCTCTTTCTGCACCCCTTTTACCTCTTTCTGCATCCCTCTTGCCTCTTTCTGCACCTCTGTTCCTTCTTTCTGTACTTCTTTTGTTTCTTTCTGCAGCTCTCTTGCTTCTTTCTGCAGCCCCTTGCCTTTTTCTCCACCCCTCTTCCCTCTTTCTGTACCCCTGTTGCCTCTTTCTGCACTCCTCGTGTCTCTTTTACACCCCTCTTTCCGCAACCCACCTCCTTCTTTCTGCACCCCTGTTGGCCCTTTCTGCACCTCTGTTCCTTCTTTCTGCACTTTTGTTTCTTTCTGCATGTCTCTTGCTTCTTTCTGCACCCCCTGTGCCTCTTTTTGCACCCCTCTTGACACTTTCTGCACCTCTGTTGCTTCTTTCTGCACTCATCTTGCTTCTTTTTACACCTCTCTTGCTTCGTTTCTGCCCAACTCAGTGCTTCTTTCTGCACCACTCTTCCCTCTTTCTGCACCCCTCTTGCCTCTTTATGCACCTCTGTTCCTTCTTTCTGCACTCCTCTTGCTTCTATCTATACCTCTCTTGCTTCTTTCTGCACCACTCGTGCTTCTTTATGCACCCCTCTTGCCTCTTTCTGCGCCTGTGTTCCTTCTTTCTGAACTTCTTTTGTTTTTTTCTGTATCCCTCGTGCCTCTTTCTCCACCCCACTATCCCCTTTCTGCAACTCTGTTGCATCTTTATGCACTTCTCTTGCTTCCTTCTGCACCTCTCTTGCTTCTTTCTACACCCCTCTTCCCTCTTTCTGCACTCCTCTTGCCTATTTCTGCACCACTTTTTACCTCTTTCTGCACACCTCTTCCCTCTTTCTGCACCCCTCTTGCCTCTTTCAGCACCCCTCTTGCCTCTTTCTGCACCGCTGTTCCTTCTTTCTGCACTTCTCGTGCTTCCTTCTGCACCTCTCTTGCTTCTTTCTGCACCCCTCTTCCCTCTTTCTGCACTCCTTTTGCCTGTTTCTGCACCACTTTTTACCTCTTTCTGCACACCTCTTCCCTCTTTCTGCACCCCTCTTGCCTATTTCAGCACCCCTGTTGCCTCTTTCTGCACCGCTGTTCCTTCTTTCTGCACTTCTTTTGCTTCTTTGTGCAGCTCTCTTGCTTCTTTCTGCAGCCCCTTGCCTTTTTCTCCACTTCTCTTCCCTCTTTCTGCACCCCTGTTGCCTCTTTCTGCACCCCTCTTGCCTCTTTATGCACCTCTGTTCCTTCTTTCTGCACTTCTCTTGCTTCTTTCTGCACCTCTGTTCCTTCTTTCTGCAACCCTTGTGCCTCTTTCTGCATCCCTCTCCCTCTTTCTGCACCCCTCTTGCCTCTTTCTGCACCTCTGTTCCTTCTTTCTGCACTTCTTTTGCTTCTTTCTGCAGCTCTCTTGCTTCTTTCTGCAGCCCCTTGCCTTTTTCTCCACCCCTCTTCCCTCTTTCTGTACCCCTGTTGCCTCTTTCTACACCTCTGTTCCTTCTTTCTGAACCTCTGTTTCTTCTTTCTGCACTTCTCTTGCTTCTTTTTGCACCTCTGTCCCTTCTTTCTGCACCCCTGTTGTCTCTTTCTGCACCTCTGTTCCTTCTTTCTGCACTTCTTTGTTTCTTTCTGCAACTCTCTTGCTTCTTTCTGTACGCCTCTTGCTTCTTTCTGCACCCCTCATGCCTCTTGCACACCCCTCTTCCCTCTTTCTGCATCCCCTTGCCTCTTTCTGCACATGTGTTCCTTCTTTCTGCACTTCTTTTGTTTCTTTCTGCAACTCTCTTGCTTCTTTCTGTACGCCTCTTGCTTCTTTCTGCACCCCTCATGCCTCTTGCACACCCCTCTTCCCTCTTTCTGCATCCCCTTGCCTCTTTCTGCACATGTGTTCCTTCTTTCTGCACTTCTTTTGTTTCTTTCTGCACCTCTCTTGTTTCTTTCTGTATCCCTCTGGCCTCTTTCTCCACCCCAAAGCCCCCTTTCTGCAACTCTGTTGCTTCTTTCTGCACCCCCTGTGCCTCTTTTTGCACCCCTCTTGCCTCTTTCTGCACCTCTGTTGCTTCTTTCTGCACTCCTCTTGCTTCTTTCAACACCTCTCTTGCTTCTTTCTGCACCAGTTGTGCTTCTTTCTGCACCACTCTTCCCTCTTTCTGCACCCCTCTTGCCTCTTTCTGCACCTCTGTTCATACTTTCTGCACTTCTCTTGCTTCTTTCTGCACCTCTGTCCCTTCTTTCTTCAACCCCTTGCCTCTTTCTGCACATGTGTTCCTTCTTTCTGCACTTCTTTTGTTTCTTTCTGCACCTCTCTTGTTTCTTTCTGTATCCCTCTGGCCTCTTTCTCCACCCCACAGCCCCCTTTCTGCAACTCTGTTGCTTCTTTATTCACTTCTCTTGCTTCCTTCTGCACCCCTCATGCCTCTTTCTGCACCCCTTTTACCTCTTTCTGCATCCCTCTTGCCTCTTTCTGCACCTCTGTTCCTTCTTTCTGCACTTCTTTTGTTTCTTTCTGCAGCTCTCTTGCTTCTTTCTGCAGCCCCTTGCCTTTGTCTCCACCCCTCTTCCTCTCTCTGCACACCTGTTGCCTCTCTCTGCACTCCTCGTGCCTCTTTACACCCTCTTTCCGCAACCCTCCTCCTCTTTCTGCACCCCTGTTGGCCTTTTCTGCACCTCTGTTCCATCTTTCTACACTTTTGTTTCTTTCTGCATGTCTCTTGCTTCTTTCTGCACCCCCTGTGCCTCTTTTTGCACCCCTCTTGCCTCTTTCTGCACCTCTGTTGCTTCTTTCTGCACTCCTCTTGCTTCTTTCAACACCTCTCTTGCTTCTTTCTGCACCACTTGTGCTTCTTTCTGCACCACTCTTCCCTCTTTCTGCACCCCTCTTGCCTCTTTCTGCACCTCTGTTCATACTTTCTGCACCTCTGTTGCTTCTTTCTGCACTTCTCTTGCTTCTTTCTGCACCTCTGTCCCTTCTTTCTGCAACCCTTGTGTCTCTTTCTGCATTCCTCTTCCCTATTTCTGCAACGCTCTTATCTCTTTCTGCACCTCTGTTCCTTCTTTCTGCGCTTCTTTTGTTTCTTTCTGCAACTCTCTTCCCTCTTTCTTCACCCCTCTTGCCTCTTTCTGCACCCGTGTTCCTTCTTTCTGAACTTCTTTTGTTTCTTTCTGTACCTCTCTTGTTTCTTTCTGTATCCCTCTTGCCTCTTTCTCAACCCCACTTCCCCCTTTCTGCAACTCTGTTGCTTCTTTATGCACTTCTCTTGCTTCTTTCTGCACCTCGCTTGCTTCTTTCTGCACCCCTCTTCCCTCTTTCTGCACTCCTCTTGCCTCTTTCTGCACCCCTCTTCCCTCTTTCTGCACACCTCTTACCTCTTTCTGCACATCTGTTCCTTCTTTCTGCACTTCTTTTGCTTCGTTCTGAATCTCGCTTGCTTCTTTCTGCAGCCCCTTGCCTTTTTCTCCACCCCTCTTCCTTCTTTCTGCACCCCTGTTGCCTCTTTCTGCACCTCTGTTCCTTCTTTCTGCACTTCTTTTGTTTCTTTCTGCACATCTCTTGCTTCTTTCTGTACTTCTCTCGCCTCTTTCTGTACTCAAATTGGAAGTGCAAGCTGTCAAGTTTAAATGTCCGCGTGCTCTTGTGACTGAGGTATATATCTTCTCGTATATGTATTCTCACATGTATTATGCATCTGAAGATGGTAGCTTAAAAAGTGGGTAGCTTCTTCTATAGGTGGTTAAATGTTCTCAATTCTGCTCTGTTATTCAGTTGCACAGGCAGACATGTCTTATGTATATAGGTGTTATAGAGCCCCTCAAATATACTATTGAATAGCCATGTGCCCTGTATTATGAGCAGAAAGAAATACATACACCTTTTTGTACACATATTTAGAGAGTATGCTGTTTGAAACACAGGTATTCAAGTGTTTGTATGTTTATTTTCTTTTAACATGTCACTCGGTAAAAGCAGAGACACGCATGCATACCTTCACAAACTTGGTCAGACTTACAACAGTGATATGCTTAGGATTGCTGTTTTATATTTGGTAAGTAGGCCTTACTGTAGGAGAGTAGGATCTGCTTCACATGGGTATCCCCACTTTTTGCTGATGCTTCACTGTTTTTCGACCTTAGTCTGGCTTGGGCCCTGCTAATCAGAACCCCAGCCTAGCTGCTTCCTCTCTAAAATGGTTTCCATGTGCCTTAGGCACATCTCTGATTGGAATCTGGAGTGTCCTTGTAAGTCCCTAGTATATGGTATACTATGTACCCAGGGCATAGGTACCTCAGAGGCCTGCCAGGGCTGAAGCATGTATTGTGCCACCCCTGGAAGGCCAGCCAAAGGACACCACAGGTCTGCTACTGCAGCCTGGGTAAGGTGGTGCATGCACTCTTACTGTGATATAGGCTACCTATATCACTTCATACATACACACATATAAACCTATAAGTCACTCCTATGGCAGGCCTTATCAATCCTGAAGGCAGAGTGCGTGGTTCCTATGTGAGAGGGTGCCCCCTGCATGAGCAGGGCCCCTCTGCAGCATTCGTAGACCCTTCTCTGATGCTGTTTGTAGTGCAGCCTGACCATATACTCTTAAGCGCATTATAACCTCGCGTTAAATGCTAACTTTGGGATGGCTGCACGGAAACATGTCGTGTTTGGTGTCAAACATCTTGGAATACTACCCCCCGCCAGTTCTGGCGGCGGGGTAGCATTCCACCCTTCTAGAGGGAGAGACATGTACACACCGGTATACCCGGTACTGACTTTCCAGAGCCCTGGCATCACAAAATGGATGCCGCTGCCACAGACACGAGTCTGGCCTCCTGCTGCTGACCAAAACTCCGGCAGGGGAGGCCTGGACAATAGGTTTCCTGTCCCAGGGCGGTGTAACCACCTCCCTAGACTGGATAGTGTGTATTGGGGCTGGGCGGGAGCACTCTCTGGTGCTTTGAAGTCCTGCACTGGGGGCACATTTGGTGTCCCTGTGCATACCCCAGTTCAAACCTGCTCAGGGGCTTCCAGCCCCTGCTCTGGCACGAAACTGGACAAAGGGAAAGGGGTGTAACCACCCCTCTGCCCTGACCCTCCCATAGGTGGGGCCACAGAGTATGTCCAACCCCTACCTTAGTATAAGTATGGGACCCCAGTCCTTAGGACTTTAGATTTACCTGGACGAAACTCTGACACAGAATCCTGGACCTTCGATGCTCTACTTTAAGATTAGAGGACTGAAGAATCTCCCTTGGGGTCAAGGAGTGACTCCCCTTCTTGGCAGGCACCTAAGAAGCAATTGTTCGGTCTGCATCGCTGAAGCTCCCGCTGGACGCCGAAGTCTTTGCATCACCAGAGGTGGATTTCCAGACTTCCCCGAGGCTGCCCTGAGTCCCCAGCCAAGCTGAGGCCCGTAGCTGTCGTGGGTAATGTGGAACCGTGACCCCTGGACACCGAGCACATTTGCAAGTGCATCCTCTTCCTGGTCTCCCACAAAGTTGTGCTATGGGTTCCGAGTAGCCCCAGCCTCCAGCACCAACTGCACCGAAGATCACTGGCCTCCACTCCATGAGTGTCCTGTGAGCCAGCTCCACGTGCGTCGACTCAAGGCTCCTTTGCGATCGCTAGTCCGTTGGCTAGTAGGCCCTCCCGAAGGCCAATCTTCTTCTGCTTGGGCTCCCTGGTTGCTCCAGGCGTGACCTGACTTACCCTCGCTGGGTGAGTCCCACAGACCTTGCTGGTCTGCAACATCGTCCTTCTTCCATTTCCACAAGACTTGCCGTTGCCAAGGCTTGTTGGGTCCAATCCGGTCGCCGACACCCCTGCAATTGAAAGACTTCATGGTACAGCTCGAATCCAGCTCCTAGTTATCGTCGACGCCTTCTGGATCTCGTGGCTGAAGAGTCAAGACGACCGTCAACCTACCTGAAGCACTCGACATCGGTGGGCATCTGCTCATCGCCTTCCTGGTCCCTGGCTAGTGACCCAGACTCTGTCCCCTCTGCTTTCAGGTTCTTCAGATCTTCAATCCACCTTTGGATCCACCCGAACACTTTCGACTTGGCCGCCAGCAGCACTTTGCAGCAGATCGCCATTGAAAGCGACGACGAAACCCGACCCCGAAAGACACCTATGCACCCGGCTCCCCTGGGTGAGGTAACTGGAGTACTCCGGTGCTCCGTGGGTATTGACACTAGAACAGCCTAGTTCTCAAAGGGTTTGCTCCAAGTCCTCCTCTAAGTGTCCCTTTTCTTTTAAATTCAAACCGCGACTTTTCCCCATAGAAGTTAACGGCGATTCGCGGCTGTGTTCCGACACTGCACGCGTCCCCCGTGGGTCCCCTGTGTCACTACCTTGGGTGGTTCCTTGTGGTCCAAGCACTTCTACAGGCTCTAGGCCCTGTGTCTAGCTCAGTCGTGGTTCTTATACCACTTTATTGGTATATGGTTTGGTACGCCCCTAGGGCTCAAATGTGTATTTGTGCTATTACTGTAGATAACTAACTTATAACTTATGTACTTCGAACTCTAGCCTCATAAAGAGACTAGAGGGGTGTGTTTAGCAATAAATACATATATTTTGAATATATACCTGGTGTGGTCCTCTTTCATTTGATCACTCAAGAGATTATAGACTGGTAAAACAAGCTGCTTTACATTCCTTCAAGACTTAGCCTGAAGGCTGCTCTCCATAGCTACCACTAGGATAGCTTTCAATAAAGGTTGTCTTTAACCTATCTCCAATAAGGGGTTGTTTGGACTGGTGCAAGGTGCCCACTATAATTAGTGGACAGCATATGCCAGGCCAACTTCTCACACTTACATTCTGAGCAGTCGATTAATAGTGAACCTTCAAGAAAAAAGTGAGGTTTAAGACATCTTGGGAGAAGGATTAGTGATTAGGCTACTTTGTTGGAGTCTGTTGTAAGGTACAGTCAAAGTAGGCCTCTTTCTGCACCTCTGTTGGTTCTTTCTGCACTTCTCTTGCTTCTTTCTGCACCTTTCTTCATCTTTCTGCACATGTCCTACCTATGTAGGCATATTTAGAAATTAGCACTTAAAAAGCTTAGAAATTCACTGAAAAAAACCAGAGGTTTCAGGGACGTTATAGTTTGGAATTAGCAGTTAAAAAACCTTTGAAATTCACTGAAAAAACCATAGGTTTCAGGGACGTTATAGTTAGAAATTAGCATTTAAAAAACCTTAGAAATTCACTGAAAAAACCTTAGGTTTCAGGGACGTTATAGTTAGTTGGAGATTTCACTTGTACAAAACCAGACAAATTCAGCAGTTATACTTAGTTGAGCTAACTATAACTCGCGCCCCCGCAATGAACTGCTGATGACGTCACACATTACATCACTCATGACATGGTCAGTGACATCACTGATGACATCTCAAATGACACCACTGATGACATCACTGATGACATCATCCACTTAATATCTGATGCACCTCCTCCCACCCTAATATAACCTTTCATACACCCCCTCTAAAATACAGACTACCATTCTCGAAACCATAGACACACCAATACCAGTTAGTTCATGCCCACTAACTGATTCATAGGCCTACACACATGCACTCACTCACCGCTACAATCACTCATACACGCAGTCACTCATCAATACAGCCTCTGATATATGCACTCATACACCCATACAGACACTCACATACTGCTACTCATCCACAGAGATACTCACACACCTAGTCAGTCACCCAAAGACTCGATCACACTGCCATTTACTCACCAATACAGTTATACAGACACCACCTCACTTATTCATATAGATACTAACACATACTTACTCTCTTATACAAACACTGACACAAGCACACACACATCCATAATACAGCCACTCTCACAATCACTCACTCTCACATATAGTCACGTATATACTCCAACATTTACATATACTACCTTTCACATATGTAGTTACTCACACATATACCACTGAGATGTCCATTCCCTCACCAACACAGCCATACGCACACTCATTCACCCATACAGCCCCTTGAAGACGCACTCATGAACCCATACACCCACTGAATCACCCACTCACACATCCATGGAGGGAGTCACCCACCCACACAGACACTCAGGCACCCATATAGGTAATCAGAAAACCAATCAATAACCCATATAGACACTCATGTAGCTACTCACTAACCCATGCAGCCTCTTACACACCAACTGACAAACTGATACAGACAATCACACAGATTAGTCATTCACCCATGCATTCACTAAGACACGTTTAATCTCTCACTTAAACAGTCAGTCACGCACCCACTAAATTATCTATTCAGACACTCATACACCCACTCATTCTTCAATACACCTTTGCGTATCTATAATTAACATTCTTAAACTTTTAAAAATCACCCAGACTCTGGATGATGTCATCAGTGATATCATCAGTGATGTCATTTGAGATGTCATCAGTGATGTCATCAGTGATGCCACTAACCATGTCATGAGTGATGTAATATGTGACATCATCAGCAGTGCATTGCAGGGGCGCGAGTTATAGTTAGCTCAACTAACTATAATGGCCGAATTTCTCTGGTTTTGTACAAGTGAAATGTCCAACTAACTATAATGTCCCTGAAACCTGTGGTTTTTCAGGAATTTTAAGGTTTTTTAAATGCTAATTTATAACTATAACGTCCCTGAAACCTATGTTTTTTCGGTGAATTTCAAAGGTTTTTAACTGCTAATTCCTAACTTTAACGTCCCTGAAACCTCTGGTTTTTTCAGTCAATATATATATATTTGAGATGTCAGTGATATCATCAGTAATGTCATTTCAGATGTCATCAGTGATGTCATGACTCATGACATGATCAGTGACATTGCTGATGACATCTCTGATGACCTCATACAGTGACTGTGAGTGTTTTAAAAAAGTTTATTGGTGCTAAATATATATACCAAGATGTATTGTGAATCAGTGGGTGTAAGAGTGCCTGTATGGATGATTCAGTGGGTGCGTGACTGACTGTATAAGTGAGTGATTAGTTGTCTCATTGAATGCATGGGTGAATGACTGGTTGTGTGCATGTCTGTATCAGTCTGTCAGTTGGTGTCTAAGTGGCTGTATTGGTCATTGATTGGGTACATGACTTGCTGTATTGGTGAGTGATTGGTTGTCTGAATACCTGCATGGTTGTCTGAATATCTGTGAGGGTGGGTCAGGGTGTGTGTGACTGCATGTATATATGAGTGAGTGGGTGAGTCAGTGGCTGTATAGGTTAGTGAGTGCATGTGTGACGGGCTGTATGGATGAGTGAGTGTGTGTATGGCTGTGTGGGTAGGTAAGTGGATGTGTCAGTGGTATATTGCTGAGCAACTGGGTATGTGAAAGGCAGCATAGGTGAGTGATGGTATATGAGTGACTATGGGTGAGTGAGTGAATGTGAGAGTGGCTGTATGAATGATTGTGTGCTTGTGTCAGTGGCTGTATAGGTCAGTGAATGCGTGTTAGTATCTGCATGAGTAAATGAGTGGGTGTGTGTGTATCTGTACAGGTGAGTAAGTGGCTGTGTGATTGAATGTATGGGTGAGTGACTGGGTATGTGAGTAGCTCTATGGGTGACTGACTCAGTGTGTGAGTGGCTGTATGGGTGAGTGAGTGGATGTGTGTGTGTAGATCTATGAATCAGTGAGCAGGTGTGTAAATACTGGTAAATAATGTTATGGGTCTGTGAATAGGTTTGTTAATGTTGTGTTAGGGTGGGAGTGGGTGTATAAAAAGTTCTATGGAGGTGTGAGTGAATGCATTGGTGATTCTGTGGATGATGTCATCAGTGATGTAATTAGTAATGTCATTTGAGATGTCATCAGTGATGTCAACTTTGATGTCTTCAGTGATGTCACTGACCATGTCATGAGTGATGTATTATGTGGGTCATAAGCAGTGCATTGTGGGGGACGCAAGTTTTAGTTAGCTCAGCTAACCATAACTGCTGAATTTCACTGGTTTTGTACGAGTGAAACCTGAGCCTAACTACAACGTCCCTGTGGCCGTTGTTTTTTTAAAATTAATTTCTAATATTTTTTGTATTCCATTTTCAAACTATAACGTCCTTTTAACCTTTGTTTTTTTCAATGAATTTCAATTTTTTTAAAGCAGTAGCCACATTTGCAGAGTGGTGGAGAAAAGCTGCTGGGTCTCCGACCAGCCTCCGACCAGCTCACCGGAATCCCGCTTTGTAGGACTTACAGAAGGCCCCCGGGGAGGTGCAGGTCCCCGGGACTACAGGGAAGTGCATAAGGGCCTCCCCATGCATCAGTTTACATATGTTTGCCCTGGGGAGGTGGCGGTCCCCGGAGCACCGGGGTGCCACATGGGCACCCCCCCACATTATTATAAAACATGCCCCTGGGGTTTGGCCCACCTGAGGGCTTAATGAAAAAGACAGATGGTCGCCCGCCCATCTTTTTTATCAATTTTGCCACAGATTCGCTGATGTGCCGCAAAATAAAAAAAAGTTTATAAACCACAGCGGGGTCCCTGTGGTACCCACCACCATATCTGGGATCAAGGAATTCCTACCCTGCAACCTTTTCTTTATTTATTAAAATTTTTGGGGACTTGGCTTCAAGTCGAGTCCCAAGATGTCTGCCAACACTTCCTGGCTGAAGTGTTGGCAGCCAATCACATTTTAGTGGGATCCGCAAGTCCACTGCAATGACTCGCGTCCCCAGATATCTATATTTTTTTAAGTGAAATATCTCAGAAACTACTGAATGGATTTACACAAAATCACAAAAAGCACTCTTTGTGCACTAACATCTAGCTTTCTGGAAAATTTGGTGTAATTCCATTCAGCAGTATGGGCTGAAGTCGTGTTAAAAAAATGAAAAATCCCCATAAAATGGGGAAAATTAGTTTTGGGCCCCCCCCCTTTTTTCTCAGCCCCTGCTTGATGGATCACCCTGATACTTTCAGCAGAGCAGCTGAACCAGAAAGGTGAAGTTTTGTGAAACTTTCATCAAGATTCGTAAAGCGGCACTAAAGTTACTGGCAAAACAAAAAATGCTTTTTCTATGGAAACTTTGGTCCTAAGTATAACTACCTACTGCCGACAGCCAGTAGGTTATATATATATATATATATATATATATATATATATTATCTACTAGCGGTCGCCAGTAGATAGTTATAGTTACAACCTATTATCCATAGGAAATCCGCGACATTCTATTTGAAATAACTCTCTTGCCGGTTGACGTATCTTTGCAAAATTTTCAAACTTTGTGGCCCGCTCCGGTCCGCTCCTACCCTGAAAGTCTCGGGGATTCGTCAAGCGGGGCCGAGAAAAGGGAGTCCCAAAACGCGTTTTCCCCATGCAATTTTCCATAGGAAACTTTAGACACGGCTACAGCCCGAACTGCTGAACGGAATTACACCAAATTTGGCAAAGAGGTAGTTCTTGGTTCAGAAAGAACCCTTTTTGTTAAATGGTGTAAATCCGTTCAGTAGTTGCTGAGAAAATCAAAAGTAAAAGATAGTGATATCTATGGCCGAGTAGGGTCCGCGTACCCTCCCGATCACGAGCTGCATGTTAATTGGCTGTCAGCTGGCTGTCAACATTCCGATTCAGGAAATGTTGGCAGCCATTTTGTCCCTCGGTAGAACCGAGGGACAGAAACAAGTGCGTCACTGACCATGTCATGAGTGATGTAATATGTGACGTCATCAGCAGTGCATTGCGGGCGCGAGTTATAGTTAGCTGGACTAACTATAACGCGGGGAATTTCACGGGTTTTGTACGAGTGCAATGTCCAACTAACTATAACTGTCCCTAAAACCTATGGTTTTTTCAGTGAATTTCAAAGGTTTTTAAATGCTAATTTGTAACTATAACGTCCCTGAAACCTATGGTTTTTCAGTGAATATATATATATATATATATATATATATATATATATATATATATATATATATATATATATATTCCAAACAACAACCTCTTTACTTGATTTAAAGATTGAACCAGCACTCCAAAGGATTTTCAGCTCAATTGTTTATTTACTCAGTAAAGGCATCAATCCCGTTTCAGCTGCTGCCTGCAGCCTTGGTCAAGATACTGAGCCAGATTATTTTCACATTTAAATACACACACCTTTTCAAAAAAGGTTGACATAGACAGAGGACATTACCCATCGCAAAGTGAGGCAGTTTGCTAGTTACTATAGGCGCCATCTTAGAACACATAATATTGAACGTAATGCTCCTTTTGTTCTTTATTGCATACACATTAAACTCCTTGAAAATCATTCAAAAGGAACGGCTTCGTTTCAATTAATATAAAAAATGGGTAATCCATTGAAGAAACAAAAACAAATAGGAAAAGACAAGAAAATAGAAAAGGGAAAGTTCCTAATTCTATAAAGTCCATTAATGCATCCTGTTTGGAACATATTATTATTTTTTTAAACAAATTTTATTGCTTTTTACATATACTTCCGTCATCATTCGGTCGTCTTTACAGGTAAACAATTTGCAGTCTCAATTTATCTCGTTATACATTCCTTACATGTGTCGGATAAATTGCATTACTGTTGTTCCCAACAATGTTATGTTAACTTTTCTTCATATTCGTACCCAGTTCCATTCATTATTCAAACTCCCCCCTCCTCAGCCCCCCCAACAAAACATAATCCCAACTACCCCCCAACCTCCCCCTGCACTGCTGTCTCCAATGGTCACATGGTAGACATTATCAATCGCTTCCGCTGTCCCTTGTTGTGTATTTCTGCGTCACTCCGTTGCTCCCTTTCCGGTTCCATCCCCCCTCAGTTCGTCGGCTTCTAATGGTCCTCATCTCCTGGTACCTGCTCTATTTCCCCCTCCTGATTCTGCCACTGGGGACTCCCCTGTCGTGATGGTCCTTCAGGGGTGGTGGCTTCAGACCCAGGGTCATCGTTCCTCATTTCTTCTACCAGCACCGCCCATGCCTGAGCCCTCTCCAACCTGCCTAGGCCCTTTCTCGCATTTCTGAGCAAGATTCTGTCCCATTTCAGTGACTCTCGCTTCCACCTATGGATGCTGGGGCCGTTCGGCGCCTTCCATCTACTAGTAATTTCCCGCTTTGCCAGTATGAAGGCGAGGTCCTGAAACTTATCAGTGACCTTAGTCTTAGCTGTATGTGGGAACAGGTTGAGCAGGACATGTGCTGGTGTGCATGGGACTACCCTTTCTGTTATCCTAGCCATCTCCCTTGTTACCTCCTGCCAATATTGCGTCAGGGACTGGCAGCTCCATATCATATGGATAAAATTCACCCCTCGTTCTTTATACCTCGGGCATTCGGCATCCTCTCTGTGAAAGAACCGGTTAATACATTCCGGTGTTATGTACGCTCAGTGCAGCATGTAGAAGCTAATTAGACTGAAGCGTGCGTTTCTAGACACCCTATTTGTTCGTGATAGAATGTTCTCCCAGTCCTTGTCTTCCAGTGGTCTGCCTATATCTTCCACCCACCGATGTCTCAACCGGTCTAACGGCTCAATAGAGTCCCGCCCTATGGCCCTGTACAAGCATGTGATAGCTTTGATGGTCCCCCCTGCCAGGCCTATCTATTCGCAGGTGGCATGTCGTGGTGTCTCGGTTGTGCCCATGCCCAAGTGTCGCCGCATTGCCCAGTGACTGCCCCATATAATAGAAAGTGTCCCTGTGGGGTGCCCCAATCTGTACTGAACTCTTCAAAGGGGAGTGGGTCCCCGTCCCGGTACAGGTCTCCCACTTTCGTGGCCAGACCTGCTCCCAATCATCTATCCCTCTCCATTTTCCCCCATGTGGGAGTGCCCCAGAAGTGTCAGTGGCAGTTCCGGCGAGTATGGGTGTCGTGTCTTAGTCTTCTGCCGACACCTGCCCCAGCATCGGAGTATTGCTTTGTGCTCATTGCTTTGGACCTGCTGTGGTTTCACAGTCCCCAGTAGGGTGCGGAACTCATTCAGCCTATCCGGGGTGAAGGGAGGCGTTCCCCTGTCTGGCGTCAGGCTCCCTACCACCCACTGCGTGAATCTCTGCAATCGCCCTGCCAAGTAATATGCCTCCAGGTCTGGCACTGCAAGGCCCCCTTCTGCCTGTGTCCTTTTCAGCATGGTTAGGGCTACCCTCCTTCTGCCTGTCCCCCATATAAATGCGAAGATGCATTAGTCCAACTCTCGGAACCATGCCCCAGGTATCCACACCGGCAGCGTGGTGAAAAAGTATAATAGCCTGGGGAGTGCCACCATTTTTAGTAGGGAAATGCGGCCTGCCACTGATAGGGGAAGTTTTCCCCAGAATGCCATGCTGTCCTTGAGCAACCGTAAAATGCCCCCTACATTCCCTTCTTGCACATCTGCCATGGAGTGGAACACCCTCACTCCCAGATACCGAAAGCATCGGGGTTCCCAGCGCAGTTTTCCCCGGCCCTCTAGTGGTGGCGTGTCCGCCTATAGTGGGAACAGCCAGGACTTCTGCCAGTTAACCCGCAGCCCTGACAGTGCGCCAAACTCTTCCATCATATTCTTCGCTCCTCGCAGCTCCCCCTCTGCGTGTTTTAGGAAGAGCAGAAGATCATCAGCGTACAATGCTATGTGGTGCATTTGTCCTCCCAGCTGGAGCCCTCTGTACTCTCCCCTGGACCGTGCCCTACACGCTGGTGGCTCTACGGCCAGTGCAAACAGCAATGGGGAGAGGGGGTCCCTGACGTGTGCCCCTCTCCACCCGGTATTGCTCGGATATCGTGCATCCCGCGCAGACCCTCGCCACCGGGTCGGCATATAACAGCCACACCCATCGTATAAATCCCTGCCCGACCCCCATCTTAGACAAGACGGCGTAGAGAAACCCCCATTCAAGGCTATCAAAGGCCTTCTCTATATCTATTGCAAATATCGCACCCTCCCATTCTGCCATCCCGCCTAGCTCTATAATGGAAAAAGGCGGCGTATATTCAGGGTCGAATTTCTGCTTGGGATGAAGCCCGCCTGGTCCTGGTGCACCAGGGACGTCATATGCGGGAGTAACCTCGTTGCCAATAGCTTGCTTAGGGATTTGAAGTTGAGGTTCAGCATCGACAGGGGTCTGCACGCCGTGCACTCGAGGGGGACTTATCGGGCTTAAGTAGCAGAATTATCACTGCTTCTCGGTGGTGTTTGGTAGTTGACCTCTCTCCCTAGCCTCTGTATACACCTCTACTAACCTCGAGGCTAACTCCTCCACATAGTGAGAGTAACAATATCCTGATGGTAGAAATGTCTGGTTTTAGCGAATCAGTGGTCAACACCAGTGGATTGATAAGAATGTTCTTTAATGAAGCGAAAAACAAAGAAACGACCAGCCGACACGTGTTTCGTCAAGACGGGAGATGTCCCGTGACTCATCAGGGCCACGTAGCAGAGGTAGAAAGAACAATGAAAAAGACTGGGGAAAAGAATCGGGTGCCACTGGGGACCAGGGTAGGAGGTCCTGTGACTGAAGAGTCCCTGGGGTCGGATAAGCCAGGCACCTCGCATGTACGGTGAAAACCAAAGGAAAGATGGGTCCATTTGAATTTCGGATCCGGAATTCAAACGGACCCATCTTTCCTTTGGTTTTCTCTTAATTAAAGAACATTCTTATCAATCCACTGGTGTTGACCACTGATTCGCTAAAACCAGACATTTCTACCATCAGGATATTGTTACTCTCATTACGTGTGCCCGGGACTCTTTTTCTCAATTTCTGGGGTGGGTTCCATGACCCACTCATCCACGGGGGTTACAGGGTAGTTCCTCTGACCTGGCAGCACCGTACTTACTCCCCTCCACTTACACACTACGCATATTAGCCAGAGCGCCAATCTTCCTATCTTACTAAAAACCCTACTTCAATATATAACTCCTCCACATATGCTGCGTAGAACTCCTTAGGGAGCCCGTCTGTCAGGATGTGTCAGCAGCGCCAAAACAAGTAATGCCACTAACCTTTAGTACCACCAGCGGGGACGATGGAGTGTAGAGAGCCCCCTACTCCCTTAGCACAACCACACACAGAGGAGATATACACTACTATGTAAGAAGCACCCGGGGAATAGGGAAAAGGGATAAATAATAAACTCTGCTGCTGTGCTGGAGTCTTCTTACACCTTAAGTCTGGTCTATGGCTCGGTATAACTTCAGAAGTCACCCCACAAACACAAGCTGCATATAAAAGAACAGAGAGGGATATGAGAAATAACTCAGGGATTCATTCATATGAAACAGCAGGATGCTCGTGCTAGTCAGATACTCACTTAATATAACAAGCAGCAATACTCTTTAGAAAGGTTCAGAGACTATCCAATCCCAGAGAGACCATACACTGAGAGACAAAGAACTGGAATGCCAGGAGTTTATGGGCTCACTGAACCCAAGGATGATTTCATTCAAAAACAAAGTCACGGTAAATGGTGCTTTAAGAGGACTATGAATAGCACCATAAAGAGCATAAGAACGCTGTTAATATCACAGCATAGTAGCGAAGGAATAAAGTTGTGCACGCAGTAGTCACAAGCTCAAGTTCAATACCACTGAGCAATTGCACGCCCCACCGCTGTTTGCAAGCACTAGCGTAGATTGTAGGCACAGGCTCCAAAGAGAAGACAAGCGTGGAAAAATTACAAAAATAAACTGTCTCAAAAAGCAGAAGGAGCACTCCAGCACTTCCTTTCCGAGTGAGGTTAAATACCTTGCATTTCCAACGCCGGGAAGAAACAGAATCCTCTTTGACCTTTAGAGCAACCCTTCAAACACTTCGGAATGAAGAAATGTCAGCAACTGTGATTAATGTGAACCAGCTGGAACACTCCTCAGAGAAAGCCGGGCCTCGGAAAGCAATTGCCTTGCTTGATGAAAGAGCTTCAGCAGGAAACAACGAATCCAACTCAGAAATCCAGCCGGAATACCATCAGCTTACTTGAATTCAAAAACAGGCAAGATTGTCAAGCCCCGACCCCAGGAAGGGAGGGGCTTTATAGGACCGGAAATCCAGGCATCTCCTTATCCATCTACCAGCATTACGTCCCAAGGGATTCTGGGACATGTAGTCAGCCATGCGCCATCTGCCAATAGACCTGGTAACATGCATACAGGGGAAAGAGCCTTAACTGTAGGTGCAGGGAAACCCATCTTTCCTGACCTACGCTGAAGAATCGCGACAGAACCCCCTCCCAAGGACCGTCGTCTCGGCGGTCGGCCTGGTTTGCCCGGATGCCGGGTGTGAAAGCTGTCCAATAGAAGAGGGCAATGGAGGTTGCGTAATGGTTCCCAGGTTCTATCCTCAACCCCATAACCTTTCCAATCCACCAGATACTGCACTCGTCCCCTCACCAATCGGGAATCTAGGATTTCCTGTACCTCGTATTCTTCCTGACCATCTATCTCCAAGGGTAAAGGTCTCTCCTGTAACCTTGTGCTCATAGGACAGGGATGGAGTAGTGAAACGTGAAAGACAGGGTGTATATGCCAAGAGCGGGGTATGGGATAACTTCATGGCCACTGGATTAATCACTTTCTCAACACTATAAGGGCCTATGTACTTGGGTTTCAATTTGTCTACCCCTTGAGATGGAGATTCTTAGTGGCCAGCCACACCTTATCTCCCACTTTGTATACGGGTTCTGGAGCCCTCTTTCTGTCAGCGAAAAGTTTCTGAGCTGCTTGCGCCGTGACCAAATGCTGCTTGGCATCAATTAACACCGCTCTGAGATGGGCATGGTGTTCATGTATGGAAGGATGTTTGGAGACTATTGGCCATTCAAAAGGAAGCATGTTAGGGTGATGTCCAGTTAAGCAAAAGAAAGGGAGAGCAACCTAGCGTTGAATGTTCTGCATTGTTGTAGGAGAATTCCGCCATCCAAAGTAATGTGTACCAATCCGTGGTGTTCTGTAAAGTGAAGCAGCGGAGGTATTGTTCCAATGTCTGGTTAAGACGTTCTGTCTTTCCATCTGTCTGAGGATGGTAACTGGTAGACAACTTGGCTTCAACTCTCATGGTTTCGCATAAGGCTTTCCAAAGCGGGAAGTGAACTGAGTTCCACGGTCTGTGATAAGAACGTTTGGAATTCCGTGAGCTCGGACTACATGCTGGAGGAAGATGGTGGCCAATTCGGAAGAGGTGGGCAAATGTTTCAAGGGGATAAAGTGTCCCATTTTAGTCAAGTGATCCACGACAACCAGGATGGTGGTGTACCCATCACAGGAGGCATTTCCACAATAAAATCCATAGACACCGTGTGCCAAGGCCGAGGAGGAATGGGCAATGGACGTAGTAATCCTGCAGGTTTCGAATGACCGGATTTCCTTGTGCACAAATGGCGCAATTCTTTAGGTATTCTCGTGTATCTTTTCGTAGCGTGGGCCACCAAAAGGATCTTTCTATGCAGGAAATGGTTTTGTATTCCCCAAATGTCCTCCTAACGTTGAATCATGTGCCCAAGCCAGTACTCGTAGTTGCAAGGCGGCATCAGGAATATACAAAGCGTGATAATGGTATAGCAGATTTCCGATTTCTGTTCGGTGTTCTGGGTCTCCTTGTTTCCAGGCCTGAACATCCAAATTTGCTAAGGACACCTTTAAGTCCTCCAAGAAGTCTTGCGATGTAATCAATGCAAGTGTTTTACCTTGAAATGCTGTTTCAGGGAGGATTGTGGGCGGTTCGGGAATATCTTCCTGTGTACTCCTTTCTGGTTCTTCAATACGTGAAAGGGCATCTGATTTACCGTTTTGTGGACCTGGTCGATACTCGATAATGAAATCAAAATCAGAGAAGAAGAGGACCACCGCAGTTGTCGAGGTGTTAGGGCTCTAGCGGTCTTTAAAAACAGTAAATTGCGATGGTCTGTATACATTTCGATAGTGTGATGTGCACCTAACAAGTAATGCCTCCATTCCTCACAGGCTCTTTTTATGGCTAGCAGTTCTTTGTCGGTGATGGAATAGTTCACTTCACAGGGGGTGAGTTTCTTTGAAAAGTAAGCCACAGGATGGAGCTGTCCTGTATCCGGATGTCTTTGTGATAACACTCCCCTATGGCGTACTGAGAGGCATCTGTTTCTACGACAAAGGGTAATTGAGAATCAGGATGCCGCAAGATAGGAGCCTGAGTGAATCGTTCTTTTAATGTTTGAAACGAATGGTCTGCTTCTTTGCTCCATATAAAGGGTGTGTTTTTCTCAACAAACTGGATATAGGGTGTATGATCTTTGAGAAATCCTTGATGAAACGCCGGTAAAAGTTAGCGAAACCCAAGAATCTCTGTACGGATTTAACGTTATGAGGAGCCTTCCACTGCGTAATTGCTTCTACTTTGCCCATATCCATCTGGAACCCTTGAGCGTTGATAATGTAACCCAGGAAGGCGACTTCTTCTATATGGAAAAGGCACTTCTCTAGTTTTGCAAATAACGAATGTTGTTGAAGTCTATCCAGGACCGCCTTCACATGGGCAACATGTTCTTGGGGTGTTGATGAATAGATAAGAATATCATCAATGTAGACAATACAGAATGTTTCTAAATACCCCGAAGTACTTCATCCATAAAATACTGGAAGGCAGCTGGGGCGTTACATAGCCCAAAGGGCATCACTTGATACTCATATAGTCCAAATTTGGTTCGGAATGCTGTCTTCCATTCGTACCTGGCTTTAACTCTCACCAAATGGTAGGCACCCACGTAAATCCAGTTTCGTGAAGATTCGAGCACCCTTGAGCTGGTCCAGAAGCACAGGAATGAGTGGTAGGGGTACCGATTTTTATGGTGATCCTGTTGAGCGCTCTGTAATCGATACAGGTCCTAAGATCGTCACAATCCTTTTCGGAATGAAGAAGAGAGGGCGAGGCTGGAGACGAGAGTGCCGGATGAAACCAGAGGCAAGATTCTCTTCCAGATAGTTCTTTAAGTATTGTGTCTCTGGCTCGGTAAGGGCATACACTCTGCTACAGGGAATAGCTGATCCAGGCATCAAATCTATGCGACAGTCATAGGTCCGGTGAGGAGGTAATTGGGTAGCCTTCTGTTTATCGAATACAGGTTGATATTCCTCATAGACGTTAGGCAAGGTAGTGGAACAGCAATACTGGATGTCTTCGCACCCAGTGGCCAAAGACCTGCCTGAGTATCGCAATTCATTTTCTGGGTGAACGTATTGTTTGGTGCAATGCTCTCTGCAATATTCGGAATTCAAGGTAACGGTGCGAGCCGCCCATCGAATGACAGGATCATGTAGCGTCAACCATGGCATCCCTAGAATAAGACGGAATTGTGGGGCATCTATGAGGTCAAACTGGATGGTCTCGAGTGGTCATTGCCGAATTGCATTGTTATGGGAATAGTGTGGTATCGTACTGGACCTGACGTCAGTGCCGTCCCATCTACAGCTTTCACAGGTTCAGGGGACGTCTTTTTCTCACCACAGTACCCCAATGTTTTGAGCGTACTTCTGGTCTATAAAGTTCCCAGTTGCTCCTGAGTCCAGCAAGGCAGACATCTTTAGTGGTGTTTCTTCGGTAATCCATAGAGTTATGCACACATTCAAATGCGCCACTGATGCTTGTATGGTGTTGGCTATTACTGATGAGATCTTTTCTTGTTCACCACCCGATCCAGAGATCTCTTCCTGGCTCAGGCTCTTTAGTTTTCCGCCACCTCAATCCTTTCAGATTGCTGAAGTAATGCCGCTTGTGACCGTTGAGTGTTTGGTTTTTCTGGAATTTTAGTTCTGGCGCGACACTCCTTGATGAAGTGATCCACTCTTCCCACAATAAAGACACAATTTCAGCTTCCGTCTTTTTCTCTTTCCTCCGTTGTGAGGGTCCTCGGATGCCACCGATCTGCATGGGTTCGGTTCCTTCTATTCCTTTAGTATGTTCTTCAGTTATTGATTTTGACCTGGGAACAAAGAACGGTTCTCTCCTCGGGTTCTGTCCCCTTTTCTTTCTTGTAATCGGTGGTCCAATTGCACCGTGAGATCTATCATCTCTTCACAAGTCTGGGGTAGTTGCACCACTTGAGACAGGACGTCTTTTAGTTCTCCGCAGCAATCCCTGGTAAAACAGAGTGGTGCGTTTTTCTTGGGGCCAGTCAGTTTCACCACAAGGCGGTTAAACGTGGTTATATATGTCAATAAATCTTGAGATCCTTGTTTAAGGGTTATAAGCTCCCGATCTAGAGTCATCATGTAGGATTTACGATCAAACAACTTTCTCATCTCCAAACAAAAATTCGTGAAGTTGTGTAGAATGGGGTCATTTCGCTCCATCAACGGTATAGTCCAACTAGCAGCATTGCCCCCATGTAAGACATCATAAAGGCTGTTTTGGCCGGTTCATCTTGAAAAACCGCAGGTTTACATAGAAGTGTAACCTACATTGGTTCAGGAAGGTTTCAAACTTTTGGGTCCCAAAAAAGCGTTCAGAGGGAGCCAAGGGAATCCCTGTATTTTTGTAATATGTGGACCGTGGGAATAGACTCAGAAGAATGAGTGGATACTTGTGGCGCAGAAAAGAACCCTGTTCCCTGCGTCTTTCCTAGAGGGTGTGGTTGATTGGCCTGTATTGGAGGAGGAAGAGTCCAATCTTTTATGTAGGCACCAGCCCCTGTACTATCGGGTTTACCCTTCCTGGTTAGGCCTGCTACTTCCCTGCGTAACGTACCCATCTCCTTCCTCAATTCCTGGTTTTCTGATCGGAAGTTTGCACCTCCTGCTGAAGAGACGATAGGCTCTCCAAGAGGGAGGATCAAAGCGGCGTTAGTATCCATCGTCCAGGCTAGACTATAGTCTTGGGCTTGACAATCTGTCAGGATGTGTCAGCAGCGCCAAAACAAGTAATGCCACTAACCTTTAGTACCACCAGCGGGACGATGGAGTGTAGAGAAGCCCCCTACTCCCTTAGCACAACCACACACAGAGGAGATATACACTACTATGTAAGGAAGCACCCGGGGAATAGGGAAAGGGATAAATAATAAACTCTGCTGCTGTGCTGGAGTCTTCTTACACCTTAAGTCTGGTCTATGGCTCAGGTATAACTTCAGAAGTCACCCCACAAACACAAGCTGCATATAAAAGAACAGAGAGGGATATGAGAAATAACTCAGGGATTCATTCATATGAAACAGCAGGATGCTCAGTATAGTCAGATACTCACTTAATATAACAAGCAGCAATACTCTTTAGAGAAGGTTCAGAGACTATCCAATCCCAGAGAGACCATACACTGAGAGACAAAGAACTGGAATGCCAGGGAGTTTATGGGCTCACTGAACCCAAGGATGATTTCATTCAAAAAACAAAGTCACGGTAAATGGTGCTTTAAGAGGACTATGAATAGCACCATAAAAGAGCATAAGAACGCTGTTAATATCACAGCATAGTAGCGAAGGAATAAAGTTGTGCACGCAGTAGTCACAAGCTCAAGTTCAATACCACTGAGCAATTGCACGCCCCACCGCTGTTTGCAAGCACAGCGTAGATTGTAGGCACAGGCTCCAAAAGAGAAGACAAGCGTGGAAAAAATTACAAAAAATAAACTGTCTCAAAAAGCAGAAGGAGCACTCCAGCACTTCCTTTCCGAGTGAGGTTAAATACCTTGCATTTCCAACGCCGGGAAGAAACAGAATCCTCTGACCTTTAGAGCAACCCTTCAAACACTTCGGAATGAAGAAATGTCAGCAACTGTGATTAATGTGAACCAGCTGGAACACTCCTCAGAGAAAGCCCGGGCCTCGGAAAGCAATTGCCTTGCTTGATGAAAGAGCTTCAGCAGGAAACAACGAATCCAACTCAGAAATCCAGCCGGGAATACCATCAGCTTACTTGAATTCAAAAACAGGCAAGATTGTCAAGCCCCGACCCCAGGAAGGGAGGGGCTTTATAGGACCGGAAATCCAGGCATCTCCTTATCCATCTACCAGCATTACGTCCCAAGGGATTCTGGGACATGTAGTCAGCCATGCGCCATCTGCCAATAGACCTGGTAACATGCATACAGGGGAAAAGAGCCTTAACTGTAGGTGCAGGGAAACCCATCTTTCCTGACCTACGCTGAAGAATCGCGACACCGTCTGTGCCCGGGGTTTTCCCTCTCACCAACTCCTTAATAGCCACTCTGACTTCTCGCTCCGATATATCTGCCCCTAGCTGGTCTGCGTCCTCCTCTGACAGGGTGTGGAGAGGGAGCTCCGACAAGTATGCCTCTATTTCCCCGTCCCTTCTAGGCCCTGAGCTCTTGTAAAGCTGTGCATAGTATCTGTGAAATCTATTGTTTATGGCATCCTGCCTATATAGTGGACGCCTCGTCGGGTCTACTATTTCAATTATGGTATTTCCCCTACGAGAGGGGTTGGCAAGCCATGCCAATAGTCTGCCCGTCTTGTCCCTCTCAGCATGGGTCCTGTCTATGTATGCCTTAAAGTCAAAACACCTCAACCTTTCTTCCTGCACGGCTACCTCTTCCTTCGCCTCCAGCAACTCCTGATGGAGTTCTGGGTGGTTCGGGCGTCTAAGTTCAATCTCCCTCAATGCTCGATCTGCCCTTTCAACATCTGTGAGTAACGTGCGTCTTACCCCGATGGACTTTGCCATGCACCGTCCCCTGATTACTGCCTTAAAGGCTTCCCATTCCATTATCCTGGAGTCAGTGGAGTGAGCATTATCCTCAAAGTATGTTACGACACGGCCCCTAATCTCATTCAAGAACGCTTGGTCCTCCAGTGCCTCGGGCTTGAGGCGCCATGTGGGGATAGTTGCTGTTGTGTCCCCCAGTGCAGTATAGTCAATATCGGGTTGTGGTCTGACACAGTATGTGTTAGGTATTCCATGCCCTGAAGCAGTGCATGCATGTCTGGCGAACAGAGAAAAGTGTCTAGGCGCACTTGTCAGTCATGAACATATGAAAGGTGTGAGTATTCCTTCTCCAGCGGGTGAGTGTGTCTCCACGTGTCTACAAGCCCCCATCGGGTCTGCCAGTTCCTAAAGGACCTGGCTGTTCTATGGACTGGGGAATCGCAGAGAGGTGGGTGGGACCTGTCGAGGTCCGCGACGCAGTTAAAGTCTCCCCCCATGATGATTGAACCAGTTATGTAGGGTGCCAGAATCCCGGATATCTGTTCTAGAAAGACCCCCTGGTCTACGTTCGGGCCATACATGTTTATGAATGTGATATCCTGCCCATCCATCCTCCCCATGACTATTACATAGCCGCCCTCTGGATCCACCTTGTGTCCCGTGTGCTGGAATGGGACCCCCGCCCTTACCCAGATCAATACTCCCCTTGCGAACACTGAGAATGAGGTATAGTATGCCTGCCCTCTCCACCTTCGATGCAATGCCGCCCCCTCAGAGGCCAAGGTGTGTGTCTCCTGCAACATTGCTATGTGAATCCCTCGTCTGTACAAATGGGAGAAAAATTTGTAGCATTTGTGCATGGAGTGCATACCCCGGACATTCCAGGATAGGAGGTTATATGTCGTCTGTTTTGGCATTACAATTTATCCTTCCCTCCTCCTTCTGACCTCTATCCACATGCCCAGCTTCCAGTGACCTGCTCTGAGTGACATGATCCTTCCTATTATAGCTCATGTCCCCTTTTGGTAGACAGCAGTGACCCCAACTTATAACTATGTAAACACCCCAACACCCCCTCCCCAGGACAAGTGCGGATCTCTCCCCAATCCAAACTACGCACTCGCGTGCAATCAGAACAAGAGTCCAAAGTTCGGGTAGTGATGAGGCTAGTGCTCACCTAGAAGAAAGCCTTCCTCCCCACCCCCCCGGCTTCCCCCATCCAGCACCCAATACATAATAACACCATAGTGCCCGTCCCGGGCCCCTCATCTTCTCATGCAGACCCATGTTCGGGTCATATCGACCTCCCCCTGCTCAAGAGTCCTGCTTGTACTTGTGTGTCGTGTATCTGCCGTTCTGGGAGTCACCTCAGGAAGGATCTGGCTGGCCTCCCCCATTGTGCTCGTGCTGGTGTCGGAGTCTGATTCCCTTGGGTCCTCCCCTGACAATGAGGAGGTGCCTCGCGCTCCGTGGGCACTCAATGATGCTATTGCCGCCACTGCACTCTCCCTGTCTCATCGAGATTCCGCCTCCGTTGGAAGGCACTTGGGTTTCCCCCTTTTTCCTGGGAGTCTCGAGGGGTCTCTTTCCGGCTTTTCCTGGCCTTCACCTCTTCGGTCTTGTGGGCCCTGCTCCTCAATCCAGTCCCACACTTCCTGTGGCATATTAAAGAACTTCGTCCCCTCGGTTAATATCATCCGAAGCTTGGCCGGGAACACCATGGAGTATGGTATCCCCATTTGTCTCAATTTCCATTTGGCTGAGACGTAGGACACTCTCTGTTTCTGCACTTCCCGAGAGAAGTCTGGGAAGATCCTAACGATGCTGTTGTCTATTTTAAGGTGGCCTTTAATCTGTGCTTGACTCAACACATGATCCCTGTCCTTGTAGAAGAGTAGCCGAGCTACTACTGGCCTCGGCGGCCTCCCAGGTGGGGGCACCCTGGCAGGGACCCTGAGCGCCCGTTCCAAGGCAAAGTAAGGGGACAGGCCCTCCTCTGCCACCTCAGTGCGGATCCAGTTTTTGAGGTAGGCAACCATGTTGTTCCCTTTGATTTTTTTTGGCAGGCCTACAACACGGATGTTGTTGCACCTTGCTCTGTTTTCTGCATCCCCCGCTCTCCGCTCCAGCACGTGCACCCTTTTTTCAATGTCCGTAAGTCTGTGAGTAGTCGTGGTCACCTGCGGTTTCAGGTCTCTGATATCCCCTTCAGCTGCCGTGACTCGGTCTGCTAATTTCCGATAATCCGCCCTCAGCAGACCCAGGTCTTCTTGGAGCGTATCAATTTTGGATTCAACAGCCGTTCTGGACGTTTCTATGGCCTGCAGTATGTCGTAGAGAGATGGGTCTTCGTGGGCTTCTTTCCTTTCACCGCGGGCCCCGGTCCGCAGTCGTGACTCACCAGGATCTTCCCCTGTCGGCTCCTGCTGCTCTGTATCCCGTCTTTTGAAGACTTTCCCCATGGTGAAGGCTATCCACTGGGAAGGGCTTTCTTTACCCTGATGCCTCCGTTCAGGCTTTGTCCAGGGGTTCACAGGCCCTCGGAGTCCTCAATCTGGCCCCCGCAGGCGGTGTTCGGTGCAGTCGACCTTGGTCACAGGCCCTGAGGCTCCTGCCGCCCCCTTCTCACTGAGCTCTGGGTGTCCTCTAGCAGGGTCTCTCCTGGTGCCCTCCTTGTATTGCTATCCTGGGCTGCCCCGTCTCTCGTCTCCAGTAGCAGTCACTCTGAACCTCCCTCTGCCGCTGCCTCCGCCGCCTATACTTTGCTGGGGCACCACTCAATCCCGTGGCCCCTAGTTTGTCTTGTCAGGTCCTCCCTTGGCGCATTTTCTACCATATAGGCTCCATGGTTCCACAGATGGGCTTCCACCTATCGGGGCCGATAGTCTGTCTCGCCCATCACCCCTCTCGCCTCTCTGTTTGCTCTCCCCACCTCTGCCAGGCCCAGATCTTTGTACTGGGTGAATGTATGACATTGTTCTGCATTCTGTCCATCAACTGTTGTTTTTGCATTTGTCACCCCGAGTGGGACGGGTATGCTCAGACGTGAGTCCCGTGCTCTCCATGCCACTGGAGTCAAGCTATCCTGGCTGATGAGGGCTGAAAGCCCGAAACCGGTCCTAGGATGCTTGTTTCCAGTCCAGGGAGGACCTGGCTTGGCAGTTCGGGCTGGACTGTTCCCATGGGGCACAGGGTCAAGACTGATTTGCATATGGCTAGGTTCAAACTGGAATGGCATGGTGAGCAAAAAAACGATGGATTTAGGCCCAGATCTCTGTACTGGGGTGAATGTATGACATTGTTCTGCATTCTGTCCATCAACTGTTGTTTTTGCATTTGTCACCACGAGTGGGACGGGTATGCTCAGACGTGAGTCCCGTGCTCTCCATGCCACTGGAGTCAAGCTATCCTGGCTGATGAGGGCTGAAAGCCCGAAACCGGTCCTAGGATGCTTGTTTCCAGTCCAGGGAGGACCTGGCTTGGCAGTTCGGGCTGGACTGTTCCCATGGGGCACAGGGTCAAGACTGATTTGCATATGGCTAGGTTCAAACTGGAATGGCATGGTGAGCAAAAAAACGATGGATTTAGGCCCAGATCTTTGTACTGGGGTGAATGTATGACATTGTTCTGCATTCTGTCCATCAACTGTTGTTTTTGCATTTGTCACCCCGAGTGGGACGGGTATGCTCAGACGTGAGTCCCGTGCTCTCCATGCCACTGGAGTCAAGCTATCCTGGCTGATGAGGGCTGAAAGCCCGAAACCGGTCCTAGGATGCTTGTTTCCAGTCCAGGGAGGACCTGGCTTGGCAGTTCGGGCTGGACTGTTCCCATGGGGCACAGGGTCAAGACTGATTTGCATATGGCTAGGTTCAAACTGGAATGGCATGGTGAGCAAAAAACGATGGATTTAGGCCCAGATCTCTGTACTGGGGTGAATGTATGACATTGTTCTGCATTCTGTCCATCAACTGTTGTTTTTGCATTTGTCACCCCGAGTGGGACGGGTATGCTCAGACGTGAGTCCCGTGCTCTCCATGCCACTGGAGTCAAGCTATCCTGGCTGATGAGGGCTGAAAGCCCGAAACCGGTCCTAGGATGCTTGTTTCCAGTCCAGGGAGGACCTGGCTTGGCAGTTCGGGCTGGACTGTTCCCATGGGGCACAGGGTCAAGACTGATTTGCATATGGCTGGGTTCAAACTGGAATGGCATGGTGAGCAAAAAAACGATGGATTTAGGCCCAGATCTCTGTACTGGGGTGAATGTATGACATTGTTCTGCATTCTGTCCATCAACTGTTGTTTTTGCATTTGTCACCCCGAGTGGGACGGGTATGCTCAGACGTGAGTCCCGTGCTCTCCATGCCACTGGAGTCAAGCTATCCTGGCTGATGAGGGCTGAAAGCCCGAAACCGGTCCTAGGATGCTTGTTTCCAGTCCAGGGAGGACCTGGCTTGGCAGTTCGGGCTGGACTGTTCCCATGGGGCACAGGGTCAAGACTGATTTGCATATGGCTAGGTTCAAACTGGAATGGCATGGTGAGCAAAAAACGATGGATTTAGGCCCAGATCTTTGTACTGGGGTGAATGTATGACATTGTTCTGCATTCTGTCCATCAACTGTTGTTTTTGCATTTGTCACCCCGAGTGGGACGGGTATGCTCAGACGTGAGTCCCGTGCTCTCCATGCCACTGGAGTCAAGCTATCCTGGCTGATGAGGGCTGAAAGCCCGAAACCGGTCCTAGGATGCTTGTTTCCAGTCCAGGAGGACCTGGCTTGGCAGTTCGGGCTGGACTGTTCCCATGGGGCACAGGGTCAAGACTGATTTGCATATGGCTAGGTTCAAACTGGAATGGCATGGTGAGCAAAAACGATGGATTTAGGCCCAGATCTTTGTACTGGGGTGAATGTATGACATTGTTCTGCATTCTTTCCATCAACTGTTGTTTTTGCATTTGTCACCCGAGTGGGACGGGTATGCTCAGACGTGAGTCCCGTGCTCTCCATGCCACTGGAGTCAAGCAATCCTGGCTGATGAGGGCTGAAAGCCCGAAACCGGTCCTAGGATGCTGGTTTCCAGTCCAGGGAGGACCTGGCTTGGCAGTTCGGGCTGGACTGTTCCCATGGGGCACAGGGTCAAGACTGATTTGCATATGGCTAGGTTCAAACTGGAATGGCATGGTGAGCAAAAAAACGATGGATTTAGGCCCAGATCTTTGTACTGGGGTGAATGTATGACATTGTTCTGCATTCTGTCCATCAACTGTTGTTTTTGCAAGTGCAGGCTCCTTATCTTCGGTGCCCTGTGTGGGCCGTCCTGTCGCCACGTGTAATTGTAAGGCCCTGTCCCTTAGCATCCAGGCTGTCCCCAGTGCACTTTCTCCTCACTGCATGCGGGGAAGCGCAGGCTCCTGACTCCCCATCCCCAGGCGCCCTGAGTGAGAGTGGGTCTCCGTGGTCGTCAATGGGACCGCCGGCACCCTCATTCCACTGGTGGCAGCCCTCTAGGTTCCCCCGCACTGCCTCTGGGCGCTCTTGAGAACCCTCATGCTGCTCTCTCCTGGGCCCTCTTCCTCTGTGCCTCCTGATAGAATTCTGGGGCCACGCGGGCTCCGGACCCCGTCCTCCTGGTCCAGCAGCCACATGAGCCCGATGCATCTGGGGCCTCTTAGTTGCCGCGATCCGCCGCCCGTCAGGCCACGACCGCCATCTTGCCTGGCCTTGCAGTTACTTCACGGGGTTTGCGGTCCCAGCCCGGGCTATCTCCTGTGCACTGACCCCCTGCTCCCTACGGGGAGGAGCAGGTCTCAGTCCTCCAGTTTACTGGCGCCTTTAGTTTGCTAGCGGGCCCTTCCAGTCTCCCTCCTCTGCCGCCGTGCACCCGTAACAGCTCCTGTTTCGCTTTTACCCCTGAACCCTCCTGAACCCTCCACCTTAGCACCTCCTTACTGCTCTCTCTGTCCAAGCCCTGGGGACCACCACCTCCCCGGGGCTGCAAAACAATTAAAAAAGTGTGAGGGGGGCTCCTGCCCCCTCCCCATACTGCCCCGGGGATCACCACCTCCCCCGGGGCACAAATTATGCTAATGCAGGGGTCCATAGCGCCCCCCCCACCCATAGTAATATTTTTTTTTTTAAATAAACGAGGTTAGGCCCCAGGGGATGGGGTCCCCAGGGCCAAAAGTGGCCCAGGGAAGGGGAGCCACGTGGCCCCCCTGCCAAAATAAATAATAAAATAAACGAGGTAATGCCCCGGGGGATGAGGTCCCCGGGGCAGATATCGAATAATGGAAGTGGAGCGTTTTTTTTCTTTGGATTTTGGAGTCGCGACCCCATCGCGGCTCTCAGCACTGCCCCGTGTAATGTCACGTTGGGTTTGTGGATCCATCACAAATAAATAATTTAACAGTATATAATTTAGAAGATAGTGTTACATTTGTAAACTTACTTTACAGAGGTAGTGTGATTGAACTTAATAATAAGATTACATTTGATAGAGTTAGTGAAAAAATATACAAAATTAAAAATTAAAAGTTAATTCTGAAAAGTGTATTGTAAATTAAAAAAGAGTATATATGTGTAAAAAAACTATTTGATTCACTACTGTGTTATAAGGTGGCTCTAAAAAGAGCCCTTGTTTTCATTATGAGTTTTTTGTAGCTACATGTAAGTGCGGATGCACAGCTTTAGGTTGTTGAGAAAGACTTTGTTCCCTTGATCTGTGAAGTGTACTCCATCACTTCTGTAGATGTCATCCATATCAAAACATAGGGGGTCATTATGATGGCGGGCGGATCGCCGCCGCCCGTATTAGCTAATATTAAAGGGGAAGCTGCTTCAGTGGCTATCAGCCAACGCCTAAGGGAGTTCAGTCCTTTAGAACAAGAACATGAACTACCGAAAATAATTGAAACTGCATATGCAGAATTGGGCAGAGACAGTTTGGGTGGGAAAGCTTTAAAACCACAACTGATGGGCAGTCCTGAAAAGCACACTTCTAAGTAAGCCTGGGTGGTGAACTTCGCTCCGTTCGCGGAGTTTGCGGAGTTTTCTGCACTCCGCACTTTTGCGGAGCTCGCGGAGTGCAGAAAACTCCGCTTCGCGATGTGCAGCGGAGTTTTTTCCCAGCTCGCGATCGCGAATGGTAAGTTCGCGAGCGCGAGCTGCCTCTCGGGTAGAATTTCTACCTGAGCGGCAGGAATACCAGCACAAACTGCAGTTCGCACTGCACTCCGCCACTCGCGGAGTTCCGGGTAGAAAAACTCCACGAACTACGCCCAGGCCTGCTTCTAAGCAGATACCTGCTTAAACAAAGAAGAAGTGGGACAATAAAAAACAACAAATCTTTAAAGGAAAAAGATCTCAATCCAGAGGTGGATCTCCTCCACAGGAGCCCTCCGAAAAGAGGTATAACCTTAGGAATAGGAATAATATTATGAAACCTGACTGGTATCAGGATACTGATACACGTTCCTCTCGTTTCTTTCAGGGTTCATCGAAAAACTCCGAGAGGGAAGGACTGTCAGACAGACAAGAAGAGCGTGCAAAGTCCAGAGACAAGCAACACGCTCAAGATTACACTTCTAAAAAAGAAAAGAAACCAAAGCAAAAGCCACAGTTCAAAAAGAAGAAGGTTGTAGGTCTAAAGATCAGACATGCCCAGAATTCTGAGGACTCGACTACTGAACAGGGAATGGGCTCTGACGATGCTAGACAGTGCGGCAGAAGTAACAATAGCTTGCCAGAACCTGATGAAACATCTGGTGACAGCGGACTTGAATGATTATATCATGGTAGAGACACCCGATGCTAGGGTAAGTGTCCCACGTAGTTATATGAAATAACACTCCAAATGGAGGGGGACAAATGTAGGACAGTTAGAGGTCTCTTTTGGGAGAACTTGTCGTTTGGCTATGACATTTTGTTAGCTGAACAAGATTGGCTGCCAGCATTCGTCATGGATTGCCCTAAAGGAGAAACAGTAATTTTACCAGCATTCTCAGACCATATTCCCAGGCAACTACAACACACATATGCGCAGGTGTGGGTGGTAGCCCAAGCACCTGCATTATACAAAAAACATGTTGGATGGGATGAGGATTCAGAATGTATGATGATACAACGCATGCATTCACATCGCATGCTATTAGATCGCGGTTTTTACCACGCAAGTCGTTACAACGACTTTCGTTGGAGGGCGCTGGACATAGGAGTAGTTTAATTTACTATTCCAACTTCAGCCTACGTACAGTAGGGAAGGTGTTGGATAGTAAATTAAACTATTCCTTGTCCTATAGCGCCCTCCAACACAAGTCGTTGTAACGACTTGCGTTGTAAAGACTTCGATCTAATGGCATGCGATGTAATGCATGCGTAGTAAAGGTTGTTTCCCGAGGATTCAACCCACCTCATAATTCCTTTAAAAAATGCTCCAACTGCACAAAGCCAGTATCCAATAAAGCAAGAAACTAAAAAACAGGTCAGGGAGATCGTGGATCAACTTGAATACCAAGGGGTGATCAAAATTTGCACCTCATCGATGAACAATCCTTTGATTCATATCGTTTAGTTTTAGATTATAGACATTTAAAACACTTGCACTAAGACATTTGCAGTCCAAAATGCACACAGTGCCGCATTAATGAATAACATTGTGCGGAAAAAATATAAAACGACACTTGATATCTCAAATGGATTTTCTGCCAAAATATAGCGCCTGAAAGCAGGTATCTAACAGCAATCTCAGCGCTAGGGTCCCAGCATCAATTTTGTGACTCCCCCAGGGGTATGAGAACAGCCCAGGGTTGCTTTCGGCCAGAGTAACTGAGTTACTTCAAAATTTGGATGAAGATGCATTGTCCTATGTGGATGATATTTATCTAACAGACGATGACCTTGAGGATTACTTGAACAGAGTGAATACCATAATTTTGGGATTTGCATCTGAGGGCTACAAATTCAACTTTAAAAATCAAAAATTGCCCACCTCAGTGTCCTGTTTTTAGGATATGGGCTTTCAAGTGAAGGGAAAAGCTTGGCAGCCAATTTTTAGAAAAGTGCGCGCTGCTCCAACCTCCAAAATCATTGAAAAACTTACAATCAATCCTGCGATTCCTGAACTTTGGCAGAACACACATTTTGGATTACGCAGAAAGAGTAAAACCTTTCTACGATTGAATAAAACCTGATTTTTCAGTAAAACTATGGACACAGGAACACACAGATGCACTTCGTTCCTTACAAGCTGACATTATAGCTTCCAAACTCTTACAGACACGCATAAACGTACGCAACCTGGTGATCCGTATAAATGCGGGTCAATCTGGGTACACCAATCTAACATATAATGAAGGTGAAACGGTACCAATTGCATATAAATCGCATTTGTACACAAATGTTGAGATGCGCTTCACATCTACAGAAAAGATTCTGACAGCAGTACAAACTGCTGTAGTGAGAGAAAGAGCAGTGGCTCAGGGGAAATGAATAATAGTAGTGACTCCGGTTCCAGCCTTAGAGGCTGCGACAAAGGCAAGCGTTCCTAATGGTAAAGCCTTACATCCAAGATGGATACAATGGGCTAATTCTCTCACTGCAATAGATATGGAATACGGGTACGACCCAAATTTAAACACACAAGCATTTCTGCAATACGAACAAGAATATCCTCTACCAAACAAAATAATGCCTCTAGATCAGTATGAATATATAATTTACACTGACAGATCAGCTCAACCGACCATAGGAAGTAAGCAACAATATAGCGTGGCATGCACAATCGTTAAAGGTCGCATGCAGGATCTAAGGTTGCACAAAAACACAATCTCTAGGAGACTGCACAGCATAGCTGGCAGAGTTGAAAGCCTTGATACTGGCACTAGTAAATACGGATCGAGAATTCCCCACACTAATTGTGTGTGATTCATTTTACTGTGTACAGTCATATAATGAATATTTGCAGCACTGGGTTCAAAGATGCAAAATGTGGCACAATTAAGCATAAAATGCTATGGGAACAGGTAGTGGAGTTAAAAACCGAACTACCGAGAGCTCACGTGATACATACACTGAGTCATCAGCTTGATGACGTTCACGTTGAAGGGAATTCATTGGCTGATGAAGCCGCAAAGGGGGCTATACGCACGGCTTCCATAGCTGCAATCACTCGTTCTAAAACGAGAATAGACGGTGAGATTATGGTAGCTTTCAATGCTTGTCGCAAAAACAGCGGAGCAGTACCAAAAAGGTTTCCACTCAAGTACTCCTACAAGTTAGATGCCAATAACATTCCATTTGCTCAGATTCCTGGTGTGGGGGATAGAGTAATTCCAAACATGGATCGTAGGTTAGGTTTAATTCTAGCAGCACACAAAGGGATAGGTTCTGCACATGCAGGAGTTACGGCGACTGTTTCTTTATTGAAACAATGCTATTGGTGGCCTGGGTTAACGAAGCAGACTAACGAATACGTCTTGAAATGCGACATCTGCCAGCAGATGAAGGGTAACACGTCCAGCACAGACACCATTATTAATAAGTGACAAACCACTAGCGTGTGTTTACTTGGACCACTGCAGCCCTTTACAAAGAGATGGGGCTTACAGGTATATCATGGCTGCAGTGGATTCCTGCTCAAGATTCCTATGGGTTTGGCCCCAACGCTCGGCTGACGCTCAAACTGTTATAAAAGATTTGCGAGTCTTTATAGGGACATACGCAATTAGCACATTACATTCTGAACAGGGCCCTGCGTTTAGCTCTCGGGCTTACAAGGAGGCCATGCGAGGATTGGGTGTAGCATTGCGATACTCCTCTCCGTACCTTCCAGAGGGAAATTCGGTTGTGGAAAGGAAAAACTGAGACTTAAAGCAGTCTTTGACAGCGAGAGTATTAGGCACAGGTGAGAGTTGGGTGAAACATCTGTATGGAGTACAGCGAGCTTTGAATAATATGCCAAGAAGTTCTCTAGGGGGGGTCACTCCATATGAGGTCCTATTTGGGACAAGAGCGTGGGTATCTGATCTTGATTGTGAAGGCGCAGTGGAATATGAAAAGCCTTTTGACATCCATGATTGTTTGGCTGTTTTACAGGATCTAAATGAATCCAGGACACAATAAAGTAATGTCCATATGAAGCAGACCGCCACCGGGGAAGTCAAATCAGTCACAGCAAGACCTGTCTGGATCCCAAAAGTCGGGAATCTGGTCAGAGAGAAAATAGCGGACAAGAAAGAATTTGGGCCATCATACAGAAAGCCTGTACAGGTCCTAGCAGTTGAAGGAACAAGAACTGCACTTCTACCGCCTCTTGCCGGAAAAAAGGAGAAAAGATTAGTCTCAATCGACCTAATCAAACCACACTATGTGGCCGATACTGAGTAGTAGGCCACGTGGACTCCAAAGTAGCAGACGCCCTCCTCTCGCTACAATTCAAGAAGTTCAAACGGAAAGACTCATCACGTTCGAAGAGTCTCCTGCACGGAATGATGGACTATGTAACAATTCTATGGAACTCGTTCCCCTTGAACCTGAAGTTCAAATTCAGAACCAAAATGAAAGACAAATTTCAATTCGACCAAATACAGATGTCTACATCAACATGCCTCAACAAGAGCAAACGACGATTTCTACAAATCCTGATGCAATACCAGCAATTGATCAAACTGCTTCTGGCTACTTCATAAACTTTGATACATTTTCTTTGGCTCCAAGTGAACCTGAAACGACGCCAGCCCAAAAATCACGCAAGCAGCAAGTTAAAGACTTTCTGAACTTTCTTAAAAAGACTTACCTGGTGTCACCTTGGGTAGAACTATGGGTAATCACCGGGATACTTTTCTTTCTTTTCTGGGTAGGCTTAGTAATAGTTTTTAGCATGCTTGTTAATGGAAAATACCTTCGACAAAGCTCTGCAGCCCAAAAGGTGAACTTAATTTTAAAACCACACCAATCATCTCATCGAGAACAAAGAGACTTGTCATCAGTGAACATTACAGCAGTTCCTATACCTGATGGTATAGTTTGGGACAAGGTTGATTTCGATATATTTGGTCCGACCGAACTTTAAGAATTCCTCATTTATTTAAAATATCGTTGAGTGATATCATTACCTCAAGTACATTTTCCGATGATTGGGATTATGAGACTGTAAATAACATGTTGTCTGATTTGGAAAAATCTGCTGCATTTTCTAATAGTGAAACATTAGAAAGCACATCAGATTTTGAAACAATGTATTGTTATCAACACTATGGTCATCACTTTCTGCATAACTCTGCAAATCCTAGAAATGAGTTCACCTGCCACCAGTGGGAACATTGTCCAACACCGCCGAAAGGCAGTTCAAAAACATTTACACAAAAGTTTCCATATTTTTCAGGGTTTAATATGTCTGACCCAGCCTCATATTATTATATGGTTGCACCAACATCAGCACAGAAAAATATGTTAACAAACACCAAACAGATTTACTCTTCTTCCTTTATTGCCCAGTTGTCTGAACAAGGTTTTGACTTATGGAAAGACACCATAGACTTAAAATCAGTCCAGGGTACTAGAGAATGGCAAGTTCAGGGAACAGAAGCTTTGTATAGAGCATGCCTTATACCTCAACAAATCATGTTTTTGAACGAGACAGTGCAACAGACGTCTTGCCTTGGACTAGCCAAGAACAAAGACTTGAACACTCCTCGGCTGCCAACTCCATCACACACCAAGGGTAACATAACATCACAGAAAGAGATTACGTTGAATGACATTATACAACACAACAGATCAGACCCCGATTAGAAGAAATGGTTCGTTTGGCCCACAGACATGAATAGTTGTCAGACGAGATTCATGGGTAAAACCGAAGGTTTCGCTATCCATAGGCCAGATCCATGTTATGTACAGAGAGAACATCCAGGGGTAGTGACATCCTACAGTGTTGGGAAGTTGTTTCTTGATTGGCTAAAAACCTCAACACTCACACAGGTGAAACAACACTTATCCTTACTGTCACAGGATGTGGATCTCAGGGATTTTTTACTAGGTCCCAGGAAGCCATGTCAGAAACATTTCTATTATGCTGTTTATAATGAAACATGGAAAATATCCCAACAAGAGGCCACAGAGAGGTTACGTACAATAGACCGTATAAATCTAGAAAAATCTCTAGCAGTGGTAGACAATGGGTTAACTACATTGACATCCAGGATATATTCCTTAGGCAACATCGTATCTTCTGCGATAGACATCCTAGAACAAGATTTGGCCATATTACAACACGGGCAATCTCAATTTGCGTTCTATTATGTTATTAAGCTGGACACTGCAATCTTTGCGTGCAGGCTATATGCCTTGGCATTATATCAACAGTACGTCTCTGTTTTCTGAATACAATCTAACAGATAAACAGATAGAAATGGCACAAAGGGGAGCAAAATATACAATGCTGCATATCGAAAAACTGGATAGATTAGCATTCACAGTGGCAGATATGAAGAAATGGGTTAGGAATACATTAAGGAATCATGGGTATTACCATACAGATTTCGATGCCGGAGTGGGGATCGAGAAGTGTTTCTAAGCGGTACAAACTGTGAGAACGCTTTAAGTGGATCACTCATATGCCAGGATATAATGCTGCACAGGGCTTATAATGGTTCTGTGGCGAACCTGTCCTGCCATTTGAGGGGTGCCCCAGCTGCAGTGATTACTCCAGCATTCAGGCTACTTTCAAATGGGAGTTACTTGATGCTGAACAGTCAAGGCTGCTGCGGAATGCTCCCGGGCATCGCATATCTGGTAACCGTGAGCTCCAGGATTACTTGTTGTATGCATGTATTGTTTCCACTGACACATACAGTCAGGGAGACGCTGTTATGGCCTTCACTGAATGTTTCTTTAATACGGTTTGATACTCTGAGCGGAATGAAAGCCATGCTTTTACAGAAGTCTGTGCCCTTAACCTCCGCTCGAGAGACTTTTGATCTCCAGATCGCAAGGTCTTCAGCAGAGATACAGGCGCTTATTCATACAAACTGCCCTTTCCATTTCGCAGAAATGGTAAATCGTATCTTTAACATGTCTGATACGACAGCCATTGTCCACCTATTTAAGATCATAGGTTCTGGACTTCTCAGCACCTTTCAGATGGTGCATCTTTGGAGGATTTCTGCTAATCCTGTTTCTAGTAGCAGGTATCCTGATTGTTTTATATTTGCTATGCAATGGACATCCCAGTCACCAAGGAGATGGAAAGGGCACTCCTGGAGCGTAAATACCATGACCGCATGGTACAACATCTAGGCACGCCTCGCCTAAGAGAACTAAGTGCATCTTGGTTCTTGTCATTTCGACCAGTCTGGATAGACTGCATCTTACCTGTCCTCCGATGCCTGTTTTGTGGAGAAGAATGCGTGTTAGACCTTTGTTTGACACTCCCATCATGTGCACAACCGGACGTGAATGCTTTACTGGACCCGATAACAACCCATGTTCTGCAGTGTCCTCAGCGTATTCCGATGTTGATGGGGGCATTCCTTGAGCCCCCACAGGTAGTAACAGCACCTGTGGTATGGACACCGGCTCCTCCTCTGACACCCAGGCTTTGGACGGCACACAGGCTGCCTCAGCACCAGCTGCGGACAGTGTGGAACATCATCTGTGCTCAACTGACATACTCTGCGAGGTGCTACAGGGGCCGTCTACTGCAAAAGCAAGCAACGAAGATGTTGCGTCTACCAGCCAGGACACATAAACATTTGACTCATTTGGCTTGTCGTGTGCTGGAAGAAATTTGCCCTTTTTTAAAACAAAGCTCAAATTTGGATCTCAAAACAAAAATTGACATTCCTTTCACTTATTGGGCATACATGGCTTTCTAATGCTTATAGTGCTTCGGACTATAACTAAGGACACTTTAGAGCTATGGCTTGCAAACATTTTTTTTAGACAGTTTTAAGTTTTTAGAAATTGTTTAGAAGTTTTAAAGATTTTTAGCTAAACAGATGTTTTTAAGCTTTGTGCGTACCAATATTTAGTTTGGCTAGTAATACGGTAATAAGTTAAATATGTCGTCCAGTCGGAAGAGGAGTGGGTGTTATATTCCATATAGGTACCCTAAATAGTCGCAGGTAACATTGCAACCTTTCACCTATATTCTTCCCTACATTACATACATAACGGTTCTTAGGGACTGACCTTTTACCCAGATACGACACTGCATTCAGAATGCGGGTTTCCCCCTAGTACGAATCTCATACATTATGCATGAGGCTTCGTGGAAGCACAGCAGGACTAACATCTCCTGTATAGTATCTCTGTATAAAGTTCAGGCCCGACGTCATCCTTTAGGCCGACACAGTACCACAGCAAGGTAGGACCCCTGGGGAGACCTATGGGTATATATACATCACATCTTGCTTAGAAAGACAGAGGAGACTGAGACTTCCCGGCTGACATACTGACCAGAGACGCTGAGGTACCTGCATGCAGACGCTCCGGCTCGCAGTGTTCTAACATCCATCGCGGGGTGCCCAACTCGAGACCAGGACGGGATCCCATATTCTCTCATTCTCAGATAATGGGGTTAACTCGATCCTAGAGGGATTCTTGGCATAACACGCACACAGATGCTAGGTACATTTAGGTACATCTAGTTAGGGGACATTGTAGCAGTACACACTTTTTATCATGTGTTTTAGGTACTTGTATATATTCATGATTTCTGCAAGATGGTAGAACTATACCATCCCTTTACTTTCGTAATATTGCTAATCATATATCTCTGCTACTGTCTAATGGTTGTTGCAGCTCATCTATTCTACACTAGAATAACAACTGTTCAATAAATACTTATTGAAAACACCCAGCCTGTTTATTCTGTGTAACTCTCTGAGACAAACTAAGTAAGCACGAGTGACTGAGCGAAAGGTTTAGTATATTGTTTCCACGATTCTGAGGGATCAGGGTTGTCATGTTCTGAGGTTGCCAAGAACTCTCCCCAATAAGAGGAGACTCTAGTGGCACTGTGAGCTAGCTAATACAGACAGGCTAACGTATCCGGTGGGGGTGCACGGAATCAGTCTGCCACCAATTCCACAGTTCATGTTATCCAAACGCGCAGATCCTGTATAGGTTATAAAGGAACTACACAAGAGGTTCACTTGAAGTATGCTGCATAAATCTAGGTGTCTGTTTGAAATGTGAAGTGCAGTCTGTCAAGTTTTAAGGTCTTCAATGGTCTTGTGACTGAGGTATGTCTCAACTTGCACATGTATTGTGATACGTGTTATGTATCTGAAGATGCTAGACGTATAAAATAGAGGTATACATCTATTTGTGTGCTTCTTTTATATATGGCGTCACTAGCAAAAGGTGCAGACATATGCATGTATGTTTTCAGGAATATAGTGGGACCTACAGCAGAGACATGCGAAGGGCTGCTGGTTTATATATCGCTAGTCCCAACACCCTGAGTAGTTGCAGAATGGTGAAGCTGCAGCACAAATGTGAGGTTTAAGACATGTTGGCAGAAGGATTAGTGATTATGCTAGTTTGTGTGAGTCTGTGGAAAGGTTCACTTGAAGTATGCCGCATAAATCTAGGTGTGTGTTTGAAATGTGAAGTGCAGTCTGTCAAGTTTTAAGGTCTTCATGTTCTTGTGACTGAGGTATGTCTCTACTTGCACATGTATTGTGCTATCTGTTAAGCATCTCAAGATGCAAGACGTATAAAACACAGGTATACATCTATTTGTATGCTTCTTTTATATATGGTGTCAGTAGGAAAAGGTACAGACATATGCATGCATGCTTTCAGGAATATAGTGAGACCTACAGCAGAGACATGCGAAGGGTTGCTGGTTTATATTTCGCTAGGCCCAACACACTGAGTAGTTGCAGAATGGTGAAGCTGTAGCAGAAAAGTGAGGTTTAAGATATGTTGGCAGAGGAATTAGTGATTATGCTACTTTCTGTGAGTCTGGGGAAAGGTTCACTTGAAGTGTGCCGCATAAATCTAGGTGTTTGTTTGAAATGTGAAGTGTGGTTTGTCATGTTTAAAGGTCTGCATGGTGATGTATACAAAGTAGGCTAATCACTAATCCTTCTATGAACATGTCAGAAAGCTCACATTTGTGCTGCAGCTTCACCATTCTACTACTATTCACAGTGTTGAGCCTAGCCAAATACAAAGCAGCAACCCCTTACATGTCTCTGCTGTAACTGTCACTATATTCCTGAAAGTAAGCATGCATATATCTGTATCTTTTGCTACTAACACCCTATATAATACAAGCATACAAATAGATGTATACCTGTGTTTTATACATCTAGCATCTTCAGATGCATAACACATAAGAGAACACAAGTGCAAATTGAGACATACCTCAGTCACAACACCATGCAGACCTTTAAACAGAATAGATTGCACTTTACATTTCAAACAGCCAACTAAATTTGTGCGGCCTACTTCAAGTGTACCTTTTCTCAGAGTCTTACAAAGTACCCTAATCACTAATCCCTCTTGCAACATGTCTTAAACCTTACTTTTGTGCTGCAGCTTCATCATTCTGTGACTACTCAGGGTGTTGGGCTTAGCAAAATATAAACCAGCAACGCTTCACATGTCTCTGCTGTAAGTCTCCCCATATTTTTGAAAGCATGCATGCATACGTCCTTTTGCAACTGACACCATATATAAAAGAGTATACAAATAGATGTATACCTGTGTTTTATACATCTAGCATCTTGAGATGCATAACACATATGAGAACACTCGTGCTAGTAGAGACATACCTCAGTCACAACACCATGCAGACCTTTAAATATGACAAACCGCACTTCACATTTCAAACAGACACCTAGATTTATGCAGCATACTTCAAGTGAACCTTTCCACAGACTCACACAAAGTATCATAATCACTAATCCTTCTGCCTACATGTCTGAAACCTCACTTTTGTGCTGCAGCTTCACCATTCTGCAACTTCTCAGGGTGTTGGGCCTAGCGAAATATAAACCAGCAACTCTTCGCATGTCTCTGCTGTAGGTCTTACTATATTCCTGAAAGCATGCATGCATATGTCTGTACCTTTTCCTACTGACACCATATATAAAAGAAGCATACAAATAGATGTATACCTGTGTTTTATACATCTAACATCTTGAGCTGCATAACACATATGAGAACACATGTGCAAGTAGAGAGCTAGCTCAGTCACAAGACCATGAAGACCTTAAAACTTCACAGACTGCACTTTACATTTCAAACAGACAACTGCATTTATGCGGCCTTCTTCAAATGTACCTTTCCTCAGACTCATACAAAGTAGCCTAATCAGTAATTCTTCTGCCAACATGTCTTAAATCTCACTTTTCTGCCTTAGGCTCGGGCCTTTAACGCTGGAGTGGGCCTTTAATAGCTGGTATAGCCTGCTACGGTGGGATATAAGGCTATATTATATGTTTGATAATATGTAAAGTATAATATTCTAAATATTTATGTGTTATGGAGACATTTGGAATGCAAATGAAAGTATTTGTTTATTTATAGATGAGAATATTTGTACATAATTATTTAAAAAATATAATATTATTTTTAGAAACTATTTAAACTTTTCTTTTTTTTCAGATATTTACCATTATTACTAAGAAAGATTGAATATGACAAGAAAAGATCAAAAGAAAAGACAAGAAGAAAAACTGTACTATTTAAAGGAAAGAGAAAAGCAGAAATTAGATGAAATTCAAAATGATACATTGAAGAAAAAGACTTTTGGTAAGAGAACTAAAGAGTTTGTTAAAACACTTTTAAAGAATGTAAAGATTTTTCAAAATGTGGAAAAGAGAAAAGAAAGTTCTACAAGCAATCGGAAGGAAACAAAAAATAGACATATTAATAGAAAATCATGTTATGGGAAAACAATCCATGTTGAAAGGAGGCTGAAAGAATATAAGGACATTAGGAAGAGAATGTATAAATGTAGAGTACTACAAAATGTATTGAAAGATTGCAAAAAATATAAAAAGAGATCGGCAGCTTATAAGAAAAAGCAACAGATGGAAAGTGATGTAGAAAAAGCTTTTGAATTGAAACGAAAACTATTTATATTGATATTGAAGAGAATGGAAACAGTAGATAAAACAATGGTGTTTTTGAAGGAGAAAAAGCAAAAGAAAAAGACTGGTTAATAGAAGTAACTTCTGCAAAATGTTTACTGGTGAATGGAAACACACTTCTAGCACTGAGCCTTTCTTTAATGAAGAAAAGCTATTTTCAACAAAATACATTAGTTTATGCAGTTGATACTAGTGGTCGTTGTTATGAAATGAAAGATGGTTGTCCAATTCAAAAAGAAAAGATGGTTGCTAGGGATGTGGAAGAAGTAATAGCTGAAGAAGTTCAAGGAAGGTGTACACAAGCTCCAGTATATAGGTGGGATTGTAGTAGTATTTGTAGTCTTGACAGGAATCTATTGACATATTACGAGTTTCTTTACGAAATTATTGCAAAAAAAATCTTAAACAGAAGATTAAGACGTTACAAGGACTTGATCCATGTAAAGTAAGAACATGTACTAACTTGCAAGGTCATTCTCTGGCTTGTCTTTCAAGAAAAGTGTGTCAAAGTACTTTCCATCATTTAAGAATGTTAGCAGTACATCACTCACAAATGCGGAAGTTGGTAAGGAGACTCTACTATATAAAAGGTCCTGCATTATCTTTAAGTAAAATGAACTCAGCTCTTTTGCATGGTTCACTATCGGATGTAAAAAAAGTTTGTGATGATATACAGTTTCATTATTTTGGTTCAGAAGAGGAGTGTAGAGAAAGTGAGAGCTTGATAAGTGTAGGTGTTGAAGAACAGTTGGAAGATATTAGTACTGAGAAGTTTGCAGAAGAAATGACAAAGTTTAAGATACTTTCATGTGAAAAACCAAACTATGTTTGTATTTGTTGTCAACGTACTCACTATAGAAATCAAACTAGGAATGTTGATGTGTATTTAAAAAGTGAAAAGGTAAACAATGATAAGTGGGAGCAATTTGGTGCTTATTTGTTGGTGGAAGGTCGTTTTGAGGAGGGTACTGATTAACGTATTTGTAAATATTGCTACAACAAATTAGAAGAGAACAAAGTGCCAGCTAGAGCAGTACATAACAACTTAGAGTTGGTAGCTATTCCTCCGGAACTGGCAGATTTAAATACATATGAATTCATTCTTATTCAATCTGTGCACCCGTTTCAGGCTATAGTTCGCATGGAGCCTAAAACAGGTAAGCTGCCTTCAACAGATTTACAACTAGGTCTGAAAGGAAGAGTTGTGTACTTACCTTTAGATTGTAAGAAAAATATTGAAATTGTTGGTATAGACAGAGAGGAAAGTGAGCCTGTAGTTAATGGTGTACCAACAAAGAGTCGAAAGATATGGCAAGAGTTAGTAGATGTAACCAAACTTCAAAAGGCTACATTATATCTTGTACAGAACAATATTTATTATAAAACTGTAAATGTGGAAGAACAAGAAATATGTTTTGAAGATGAAACAGAAATTTCAACTGGCCAAATAGAAAAAGTGGACAAGTCCAGGAGTGAAGAGATTTACGAACATTACAGTATACATCCTCCACATTCAAAAGAAGTGATAGGAAACACTATTGAATTATTTCAAATGAAGAAAGCGAAGGGAACTCCCATAAGTGTATGGGAAAAAAGTTTAGAAGCTTGTTGTTTTCCACAGCTCTTCCCCACTGGAAAAGGTGGACGATATGATGAGCAGAGCAGTACAGATTCCAGCTTCAGAATACCTATCGTCCAGATTGTACTCTGAAGATCCAAGATTTCGACAATGTATTCCATATATATTTCATCTTCTGTTTGAAAGTGACTTGTCTGGACTTTCATATACAGTGAACCACATATTAAAAATGGGAGTTCATCTTACACATGCTTCTGCAAAGGAATTCATGGACAAAGTTCAACAAAGAGTTGATCATTTAGAATCTCAGTTATTTAATTTGATGCCGTGTCAATGTGCTACCAATGAGTATTGGTATCGTCGTCACGGAGAACTTAAATATATGTTAAGAAGCTTAGGTACCCTTACATGGTTTGTTACACTTAGCTGTGCTGAATATGCGTGGGACGATTTACTTGAATTTCTACGAGAAGCAAATTCAAATGTAAAAAACATTGATTTGAAGACAGCTGGAGAACTGTGTTCCTTGGATCCTGTAAATGTGTGCAGATATTTTAATCATAGGTTTCAAGCTATGATGTCTTTTATCTGCAATAAAAATAATCCACCTCTTGGAGAAGTTACTGATTTCTTTTGGAGAAAGGAGTACCAAGCCAGAGGTGCTCCTCATATACACATGCTGTTATGGATCAAGGATGCACCAAAATTTGGAACTGATACTGAGGAAACTGTTTTGTCTGTCATCGAAGAGTATGTTACCTGTGCCATTCCAAAAAAAGGAGGAGGAACAGCTTGAGACAACATGTTTTACGGTTTTCAAAGTCATTGATGTGGAAAATATTGTCGACAAAAATACAAGTCAAAGGAAAATATTTTATACAAAATGTCGTTTTGGATTCCCATGTCCAATAATTTCAAAAGGAAGAGTCAATAGTTTTATGTCAGCGGTGAGGCATACTATAACTCGAAAATCACCGAAGAATACATACAACTTAAACAGAACTGAAGATTCAAAGTATATTAATGACTACAATCCAGTGATTTTGACAATGTGGAATGCAAACATGGATATTCAATATGTTGCATATAATTCAATTGCTGTTGCTCGCTATGTTACGTCATATATAACCAAATCTGAAAAGACAGAGTTGAAAGAAATGTGGGAAGAAATTTTACAGGAAAAGAGTCTTAGCAATAAATTGTACAGCTTTAGCTTGAAAATGCTTTCCCACTAAGAGAGATTGGATCCTATGAATGTTCGGAACAGGTTGAGCTCTGCCAGTTTATATTCAAAGTCAAGAGGAATCATTTGGGTAAGTCTAGGTCTTGCCTCCACACGAAATAGAGTATTGAAATCTCTACAAGAAATCGAATACTTAGCATTGAATGAACCAGAACATACAGATATTGTTAAAAAGAATATGTTGGATACGTACTATCCCAAAAGCAGTCCACATCTGGAAAACCTATGTCTCTATGAAGTACTGCAACATTACAGCTTTAAGAGAAATGTTGCAGAAAATATAAATGAAGAAAAATATGCAGTGATTGGATGTGATGGATGTTTGGTAAAACATGACGAAGGAAATCTTATTAACCACAGAAAACTCAGTTGTGAAAGTCCAGATAAGAGAGAATCTTTCTATTTAGCACTTCTGCAACTGTTCAAGCCTTAGCGTAGTGAAGCGGAATTACTTGGAGATTTCGACTGCTATGAATATTCTTTTAATGCATGGAAAGATAGTATTCAATGCACAATCATCCCAACTACAAATGTTAAATGATGAGATTGAACAAGAAACTACTATTGCAGCTGAAATAGCTAGAGACAGTTCTCAAGATAGTCAAAGTTCGGGTCCACTAAGTCAAGATCCACTAGGACAACCAATTATTGAAAATGAAGCAGCAATAGCCATGAATGAAGTGGAAACTGCAATGCTACAAGCACAACAGGATATTATTCAGTTGGAAAAGTTAGAAGAACAACTAAACATTGAGCAAAAAGAACTATATCTACAAGTGACAGAACAGATACAACATGGTTTGCAACATGAACAAAAAGAATGACAATGCTCATCATTTAAACCTATTTTAATGTACATCAGTGGTCAATCTGGAACAGGAAAACGTATCTTAATTAAAGTTTTGACTAGTTATCTATACAAAAATACAGAATCACATTTATCTTGAGTTGTAACAACTCCAACTGGATTAGCAGCACACAACATTAAAAGAAATAACTTTACATCGATTACTCATGCTACCAGTTGAACATGAAAATACATTGGAATATCACAAGCTATCTGGAGAAGCTTGTTATGAAGTCTCAAGAGTACTGAAGAAAATGAAACTTCTAATCATTGATGAGGTGAGCATGGTCTCAAATTTAATGCTTGCCTTTGTTCATTTAAGAATGCAACAGATTTTAAAAACAGATTACGATGTTTTGTTTGGAGGAGAACATGTAATTGTATTTGGCGATCTACTACAACTTACTCCTTTAAAAGGGCAACCTGTTTTTAAAACACTTCTACATGAAGAGACAAGGAAATCTTTGGGAAGTATTGGAAATGTGAACATATGTCTCATTTTGAATATAAAGAACTTATTAAGAATATGCGACAAGCAAGTGATGAACATTATGGAAATATTCTTCAAGATATAAGAATTGGTGTCTTGACAAAACATGGTAAAGAAGCGTTAGAAAGTCGACTACCGAGGAACTTGTTTCCAACTGGAAACACAGCAGCTGACGTAATGTACAAAAAGCTTGGAGAAAAGAAGTTTATAGTTTGCCTAATGCCTACTTTGCAAGAGTGTTCTAAATTTAATCAAGAGGTTTTAACACTTGAAAAACAACAAATAGTGGAAATTGAAGCTATTGATAAAATTGAACATCAAAGAGTGACTATTCTCACAGAGAAACTACAGTCAAAATTGAATTTGTTGGAAAAGTCTGTATCTAAGACTGCAGGATTAGAAAAGACTTTACAAGTATGTAAAACTGTCAGGTAATTTTACGGCGTGATTTGAATGTAGAAGAATGTTTAGTAAATGGAGCAATGGGAAAAGTTGTTGAATTTGTAAATTTTCAGAACAGAGATGGAATACAATTTTGAAGATAAACTTTGTTCAGATTAAAGAGGTAAGACTTGTATGTTTGCAGAAAACAGTTTCGTTTGTCTTTAGCATATGCAGTAACTATTCATAAATCTCAAGGTTTAAGTATAGACAGTGCTTTTGTAATTATTGGAAGTACAGTGTTCAAAGAGGGAATGGTATACATTGCATTGTCTCGAGTAAGAACATTATCTGGTTTGTATTTGATTGATTTTGATGAGAAAAAGGTTAGTGCAGATGCAAATTGTGTAAGAGAGTACAATCGTTTGAGAAGACTTTATACTCCTCATTTAGCTGAATATCCGATATATGAGAAACGTGTAGTGTGTCCAAAATGGAAATATGTGAAACATTCAAATGAGGTTCAAAAAAGAAAACCATTCAAGAGAGTCATGAAGATGTAAAGAAAATGAAAATGGAAACTGTTGATGAGATTGTAGCATACCAGTTGGAAAACAGTTCAGGTATCAGCTGCTATGCTAATGTAATTTTGGATGTTGTGTTTTATCTAGAAGAGCTTCATTGTGAAATTATGGGAAATCATGAAAAAAGATTGTGTTCTTTATTACGTCATGAATTTAACCAATTGGTAACTGACAGAAGTAAAATCCATACTGCCTCTGGTGTTCAACATCTTTTGGATATATGTACTGGTTCTTTGACATTCACTCTTAATGTTCAACAAGATGCACAAGAATTTCTTATGTTTATGCTTGGGGTATTAGAACATGAAGGAATACAGATTGAAAACTTATTTGGACTAAGCTACAGATGGGATCATAAATGTGAAGAGTGTTCATTTACTTCCAGCACTGAAATAGACACAGAACGATTCATATACTTGACGGTATCAGATTGCAAATCTGTACCTTTTAGCAAATTAGTGAAAACAGCCAATCAGGTTATGAAATGTTTGCATTGTAAATCAGAGATGTTGTCTACATTACATATAGAAAGATTTAGAAAATATCTCATTTTAATATTACAACGTTGTAGAGCAAATGGAAGAAAATTGGAGACCAAAATAATTTTTTTTGTTGCAAGTCAAATATTTATTTCAGGAAGAACTTTTATAGCACTGGCTATTATTTTACCTGATGGACCTACTACAACATCTGGACACTATACTGTGTATTTAAAATGTAATAAAGGATGGACACATTGCAATGATGCCCACTTGCAATTCAAATCTAGATTGCCTTTCGATTTACAAAATTCATATTTGATATTTTTGAAGCCATTGTTTTGAACACATTATTCGGCCTATTGGGAAGATGTCAACATGAATTATCAAATTTATATTGGATTTTTTTTAAGTGAAAGTTTTGAATACATTATTGGGCCTATTGGGAAGATGTGAACACGAATTAACAAATTTATATTGGATTTTTACCAAGAAAAAGTTTTGAATACATTATTCGGCCTATTGGGAAAATGTGAACAGAAAGTCGACAGGATTGAATCAATCAGTATATATATCTAGTGTTTATGTTATTATTTGTGCTAATTGATATTGGATTTGGAAAATTGTTTTTAACAGCAATAGTTTATATATTTGTTGTCTATAATGTACTATATATAAATGAGAGTATACATTTAGGAATTGTTTTTCAGAGTAATAAAAGACTTAGGGCATATTCACAAGAAATGGCGATAACTATCACTAATGCTAGTTAGCAGCAGTTTCCTTATCGCCGCCTAACCCTGAAAACTATCGCCATGTTAGCGGCGTATTACCAAGCCGCCGCTACATGGCGATAGTATCAGGGTTAGGCGGTGAAAACTGCTGCTAACATTAGCGCGATGGCGATAGGAATTCCGGCGTTAGCAGGCGAAATCCAGCGATAGGCCCATTAGCGGCAAGAAAACTCACGTTAGTCAGCCAAACGTGAGCTTTCTTGCCTCTAATGCAAAAAATAGCCTATCAGTCAACCCCCAATAGAAAATAGGCATGAAAAACAATAACATGCAGAATGGAGCAGCCAGGGCCAAGTGCAGCAAACATCAACAACCCCTGCAAGCCAGCCAACATCCAGGATGACCAGGATGTGAGCCCTGATGCCTCGCTGGACCTGCGTCTGGAGCCTGGAAGCCTTGCTGGTCCTGCGTCTGGAGCATGGATGCCTCGCTGGACCTGCTTCTGGAGCCTGGATGCCTCACTGGACCTGCGCCTGGAGCCTGGAGTGGGATGTGGAGGAGATGTGGAGTCGATGAGCCGTGGCGGTAGACATTGAGGCATGACAATCGCCTGTACCTGCTGGTGAAGTCTGGCAGGTCACATGGAGACACGTTGCTGACCTGTGTGAGAAGACCACCTTGCGACCCTTGGAGCTGTCAATGGTAGAGGCGCTCCTGCGCACCAACGTGGTGAGTTCCGCATGGCATACTATGATCCACCACTACACCGGGGTGCACGAAGGGGATTTCCAAAGCTGTGTGCCGTTTCCCTGCATCACAGGCCCCATGATGTTGGACTGGCCGTATGCTGTGGAGGGTGAGGCCCCTGTGCTACGCCGAACATGTGTGGCGTGAGTGCTGCAACTTCATGCCTAAGGGGGCCCTGCTGCGTCAACTGCATCGGGAGGTCCACCAGCGGACTATGCGGCGACTGCTGTACCCAGCCTAGTGAAATCACACCGGGCTGAGGCTCCTGTTGGCTGAGTCACAGATTTGGAGAGAGTGCAGTGGAGTGCGTCATGGTGTCAATGTCCAGGTAAGGAGAAGGTGGGACGCATAGCGCAGGAGGGCCGGGGGGCAAGTCGCTCAGGCCTATCACACGTAGATGACACACCCCCAGTGGCGGCACTACCGCAATGGCGGAAGAGCGTTGCCCCACTGCCTCAAGCAGATGCAGGAGAGCAGGAACTACGAAGACCCGGGACCCGGCTTCGAGGTAAGACTTCCCTCATTGAAATATTTACAACACCCGCTCACACACACATCCCCGTGTACACGTCCCATCCAGTATTCTTTCTGGCGTTTACCACCTCACAGTTGTCCCGCCCCCCCAGCACTTCTCAATGGCGGCCGGTGTGCACACATGCACAGTGGGCATACCACTCGTGTGCCAAATTCACATACATAGTTACGACGCATGACATAACATCGCATTCCATTCCAATGCATACTAATATTAGGCACATTGCAACAGTAGGGTAGGTGTTGCATAGCGGAGACATAAATATCACTATTCCCACGTCAGTGAGTGCAACCCAAAACTAACCTTTGCACCCCAAACCCAACCGTGAACCCTGGAATTCCTTTTTGAGCCCCCAAAACACACTCCAAATTTCATATTTTACCCCAAAACACACCCTAAATTTCATATTTGACCCCAAAACACACCCCAAATTTCATATCTTACCCCAAAACACACCCCAATTTTCATATTTTACCCCAAATGCACAACCCAATGTTCATGTTTTACCCCAAAACACACCCCAATCTTCTTATTTTACATCCGAAACCCATACCCACCCGAAAAACTTTAAATTACCCCATTACTGACCTCACAATGCGTTGTAATCAAATGCGATGTAAAGGCACCTGCGGTGTGGGAGTTGCGTCGTTAATGATGCACTGCCTGCATTGTAATGGTCGTCTCCCGTGCAAAAGGCAACCCATAGGCTACGCCGTTTGCGTCCATCTGCCCCTGGACCGCGCTCAGCACCAAGGAGCCTTCCTCTTGGACACTCCACCGCTACAACGCCAGCACCCTCCTCACCATCAACCCTGGATGCCACCACGCTTGCCAGGACCAACCTCTGCTCCGGACCAGACATCGCGATCGCCATCACTGACGGCTGCAGTACCACCCAAAAGGAGCACCCCGACCATCAAGGAGGAGGCATTGCCATCACCTACAGAAGCAGACTCCTACTGACCACGCACTCTAATGACCCAAGGGTGACCATGGACCAGCTCAACTCCCAGATCCGGACCAAGCCCAAGCACATTCTCTGTGGCACCCTCATGTACAGGCCCCCCGGGCCATGGTCCCCCATTCTCCAATACCATTGTAGACCTCATTGCACCCAGGGTCTCCCATCCACTGGCGACATCCTACTCGGTGAACTCAAGTTCCACCTGGACAACTCCAGTGACCAGGACACCACCCCCTCCTGGGGAAGGTCCCCTACATCAGACGCAAGCAGCAAGTCACCTCAACATGCCACATGGCAGGACACACGGTCGAGCATGTCACCTCCGCCAGCGGGAGCTTCAACTACAGCCACAACACCGGACTGACCATCATTGGTAACATCACGTCTTCACCTTGCCCACCGGACGCCACCACCATCATCGCACCCCCTCGCAGCTGGATCAAGGCCACCGAAGAATGTCTTGTCAACTCCTTCCGCACCAACACTCCACCAATGCTTCCAAACGATGACACCGCAGCGTGCAACCACCACCGATGGATCTCCAACAGCGCCGACATTCGGGCACCCCTCATGAACGGCACTGCGTCAGTACCTTCCGCCTGCCTGATGGCAGGCGTGAAGGTGACGCAGTGCCACAGGGATAGGCTGGCCCCATGCATTGCTGGAGTTTCGTCATGGTTGTGACACGACTACAGCAATGCATGTCTTTAGCGTAGACAGATACGTCAGGATTCCTGACGTATCTGTCATCACTTGCGTCTTGGAGCGCTGTCCAGTGAATACAGCGCATCCATGCTGTCACAAGAAGGGCGTAGTGAGAAGTGTTGCAACAATGTCTTGTCGCAGCGCTGCAACAATTTTCATGACTGGGGCCCAGGAATGCGCACTATCTTATCGATGGTGCGCATTCCTGCACTGTAGTTTTGTCGCAGGGCAGCGCTACAACATTGCTTGCAGCGCTGTCCAGCACCAAAACCTGCTTGGATGTGGCTCCAAGTGTTCTCCCCATTTTTAAGACCAGCTATTTTCTGGTCTTAAGTCCCAGCAGCTAACGGGCCTTAGCGGCTGTTTTTTTAACGTATCGCAGGTCCGGGCGATCATTGAGAATATCTCGAAGTAGGGTTAGCGTGCGTTTTAACACGGGAACGTCTACATTGCATATGATTAGCGTTAGTTGTCGCTGACATCGTTGGCGATGTTATTAGCGGCCGCTATCGCCAGTAAGCTGTCGCTAACGGCTGTTAGCGACAGCTTGTGAATACGGCAATAAAAATATCGCCGCTTTAGCGACAGAAAAGTGCTGCTAACGCGGCGATGTCGCCTTGAGAATATGCCCCTTAATGTATAAGTTGGATGAAATTTTGAAACTGTAGATAGGTAAACATATAGGTACACATATTGGAAATAATGCTTTGCGGTAATTTTTTTTTTTTTTTTACAATCTCGTTGATAGTTTTTTTTCCCGGGTGTTGTATGATGGTACTACGTTGAAATCACTGTGTATAGTGAAGTTCAGTAGAATCTGAAAACAGCAAAAAGGGAAACTAAAAATGTTATGTAATTCTAAAATTATGTTGGGTTCTTAAAAGTGTAATATATTTAATTTCTGTAATGTATTAGATTATATAACATTTTTTTCTTCTTCTTTACAGTAGGTAATGGTGAAGTTTGAAAAGAGTTTTAATTTAGTTTACGACAATACTATTCAAAAATAGTTCCAGAGTTATGTATGTAAATTACTGAAAAGGTAAAATACATAACATAACATGTATGTTAGCATTCATTTATGTATTATTTATTTCTTATAAAAATAATGTTGAATCTTTACACTATTTAAAAACTTTCAGATATCATCAGACAGGTAGTATCCCTGCACTCATGCAATAATTGAGACACTACTTTTGCACTCATGCAATCACCCAGGCATGTCTGTTGCACTCATGCATTCCCTCTAACACTACCTATGCACTCATCCATACACTCAGACACTACTCATGCACTGCTCCAATCATCTAGGCACTACTTCTGTACTCCTGTAATCAGGCAGACAGTACCCATACACTCATGCTATCATTTAGACACTACTGTTGCACTCATCCATTCCCTCAAACAGTACCTATGCACTCATCCATGCACTTGGGCTCTACCCATGACTGCTACATGCACCCAGGCACTACACATGCACTCATGCAATCACTCAGGCACTACTGCTGCACTCATGCATTCCCTCAAACAGTACATATGCAGTCATCCATATACTCAGACAGTACCCATGCACTGCTCCATGCACCTAGGCACTACCCATGAAGTTATGCAATCACTCAGGCAGTACTGTTGCACTCATGTATTCCCTCAAACACTATGTATGTACTTATCCATACACTCAGACACTACCCATGCTCCGATCATCTAGGCAGTACCTCTGTAGTCCTGCAATTAGGCAGATATTACCCATGCACTCATACTATCATTTACACACCACTGTTGCACTCATGCACACCTTTAAACACTACCCATGGACTCATCTATGCACTCAAGCACTATCTATACACTTCTCCAATCTCTGAGGCACTACGTCTACACTCATCCAATGAGCCAGGCACTATTTTTACATTCATACAATCTCTTAGACAGTACTGTTGCACTGATCCATTCCCTCAAACACTACCTATGCACTCATTCATGCACTCAGGATCTACCAATGCACTGATGCATGTACCCCAGGCATTACCCATGCAGTTATGCAATCATTCAAACAGAACTGCTGCAGTCATATATTCCCTCAAACACTACCCATACACTCATTCATACACTCAGGCACTACCCATGCACTTCTCCAAACATGCAGGCACTACCCCTGCACTCATGAAATCAGCCAGCCACTACTTATACACTCCTCCAATCACTCAAGCAGTTCTATTGCACTCATCTATTCCCTCAAACACTACCCATGTACTCATCGATGCAGTCAGGCTATACCCATTGAGTGCTCCATGTACCCAGATACTACCCATGCACTCATGCAATTACTCAGGCACTACTGCTGCACTCATGCATTCCCTCAAACACTACCTATGAACTCATCAATACACTGAGGTACTACCCATTGACTGCTCCAATCACCCAGGCACTACCCGTGTACTCATACAAACATCCAAACAGTACTCATGTACTGCTCCAATCATTCAGGCACTTGTTTTGCATACATTAATTCCTTCAGAGACAATGCATGCACTCATCCATGTACTCAGACTCTACCCCTGCAGTCATGCAATCACTTAGGCAGTACCTATGCACTCCTCCAATTACCCAGACACTACATCTCCACTCATGCAATCACCCAGGCACTACCTATGCACTCCTCCAATCACCCAGGCACTTCCCATGCACTCATGCAATAACCCAGGCACTACCCTTGTACTACTCCAATCACCCAGGCACTACCCATGCACTCATTCATGCACTGAGGCACTATGTATGCACTACTTCAATCACCCAGGCACTACCTCTGCACTCATGTAATCACTCAGACACTACCCATGCACTCCTTCAATAACCAAGGCACTACCCATGCACTCATGTAATCACCCAGGCACTACCCATGCACTCCTCCAAACACACAGGCACTACCCTTGCACTCATGCAATCACCCAGGCACTACCTATGCACTCCTCCAATCACCCAGGCACTACTCCTGCACTCCTGCACTCATGCTATCACCCAGGCACTACCCTTGCACTCCTCCAATCACTAAAGCAGTTCTATTGCACTGATGCAATCACTCAAGCACTACTGTTACACTCATCCATTCACCCAGGCAGTACCCATGCACTCATCCATGCACCCAGCCACTACCCATGCACTCCTTCATTCACCCAGGCACTACCCATGCACTCATCCATTCACCCAGGTACTACTCTTGCACTCAAGCAGTCACCCAGGTACTACCCATACACTCCTCCAATCACCCAGGCACTACCCATGCACTCTTCCAATCAGCCAGACACTATCCATGCACCCCTTCAATCACCCAGGTACTACTCAAGCACTACTGTTACACTCATCCGTTCACCCAGGCAGTACCCATGCACTCATCTATGCACTCAGGCACTACCCATGCACTCCTCCAATCACCCAGGCACTACCCCTGCCCTCATGCAATCACACAGACACTACCCATACACTCCTCCAATCACCCAGGCAGTACCCCTGCACTCATGCAATCACACAGACACTACTCATACACTCATGCAATCACTCAGGCACTACACATGCACTCATCCATGTACTCAGGCACTACCCCTAAACTCATGCAATCACCTGGGCAGTACACATGCACTCCTCCAATTACCCAGGCACTACCCATGCACTCATGCAATCACCCAGGCACTACCCTTGCACTCCTCCAATCACTCAAGCAGTTCTATTGCACTGATGCAATCACTCAAGCACTACTGTTACACTCATCCATTCACCCAGGCAGTACCCATGCACTCATCCATGCACCCAGCCACTACCCATGCACTCCTTCAATCACCCAGTCACTACCCATGCACTTATCCATTCACCCAGGTACTACTCCTGCACTCCTCCAATCACCCAGGCACTACCCATGCACTCCTCCATGCACCCAGCCACTACTCATGCACTCTTCCAATCAGCCAGACACTATCCATGCACACCTCCAATCACCCAGGTACTACTCCTGCACTCATGTAATCACCCAGGCACTACCCATGCACTCATCTAATAACCCAGGCACTACCCCTGCACTCATGCAATCACCCAGGCACTACCTATGCACTCCTTTAATCACTCAGGCACTACCCCTGCACTCCTCCAATCACCCATGCATTACCCCTGCACTCATGCAAACACCCAGGCACTACCCATGCACACCTCCAATCACCCAGGCACTACCCATGCACTCACCCAGGCACTACCCATGAACTCCTTAAATCACTCAGGCACTACTGTTGCACTCATTTATTCACCCAGATACTACTCATGCACTCATGCAATTACTCAGGCACTACCCATGCACTCCTCTAATCACTGAGGCACTACACATGCACTCATACAATCACCAAGACACTACCCATGCACTCATCCATGCACTCAGACACCATCACTGCACTCATGCAATCACACAAGAGCTACCCATGCAGTCCTCCAATCATGCAGGCACTACCCCTGCACACATGCAATCACCCAGGTACTACCCATACACTCCTCCAATCACCCAGGCACTACCCATGCACTCCTCCAATCACACAGACACTACCTATGCACTCATGCAATCACTTGGGCAGTACACATGCACTCTTCCAATCACCCAGGTACTACCCATGTACTCATACAATCACCCAGGCACTACCTATGCACTCCTCTAATCACCGATGCACTCCTGTAATTACCCAGGCACTACCCATGCACTTATACAATCACTCAGGCACTACCCTTGCACTCATCCATGCACTCAGGCACTACCCATCCACTCATGCAATCACTCAGGCACTACATATGCACTCATCCATGTACTCAGGCACTACCCCTAAACTCATGCAATCACCTGGGCAGTACACATGCACTCCTCCAATTACCCAGGCACTACCCATGCACTCATGCAATCACCCAGGCACTACCCTTGCACTCCTCCAATCACTCAAGCAGTTCTATTGCACTGATGCAATCACTCAAGCACTACTGTTACACTCATCCATTCACCCAGGCAGTACCCATGCACTCATCCATGCACCCAGCCACTACCCATGCACTCCTTCAATCACCCAGTCACTACCCATGCACTTATCCATTCACCCAGGTACTACTCCTGCACTCCTCCAATCACCCAGGCACTACCCATGCACTCCTCCATGCACCCAGCCACTACTCATGCACTCTTCCAATCAGCCAGACACTATCCATGCACACCTCCAATCACCCAGGTACTACTCCTGCACTCATGTAATCACCCAGGCACTACCCATGCACTCATCTAATAACCCAGGCACTACCCCTGCACTCATGCAATCACCCAGGCACTACCTATGCACTCCTTTAATCACTCAGGCACTACCCCTGCACTCCTCCAATCACCCACGCATTACCCCTGCACTCATGCAAACACCCAGGCACTACCCATGCACACCTCCAATCACCCAGGCACTACCCATGCACTCACCCAGGCACTACCCATGAACTCCTTAAATCACTCAGGCACTACTGTTGCACTCATTTATTCACCCAGATACTACTCATGCACTCATGCAATTACTCAGGCACTACCCATGCACTCCTCTAATCACTGAGGCACTACACATGTACTCATACAATCACCAAGACACTACCCATGCACTCATCCATGCACTCAGACACCATCACTGCACTCATGAAATCACACAAGCACTACCCATGCAGTCCTCCAATCATGCAGGCACTACCCCTGCACACATGCAATCACCCAGGTACTACCCATACACTCCTCCAATCACCCAGGCACTACCCATGCACTCCTCCAATCACACAGACACTACCTATGCACTCATGCAATCACTTGGGCAGTACACATGCACTCTTCCAATCAACCAGGTACTACCCATGTACTCATACAATCACCCAGGCACTACCTATGCACTCCTCTAATCACCCATGCACTCCTGTAATTACCCAGGCACTACCCATGCACTTATACAATCACTCAGGCACTACCCATGCACTCATCCATGCACTCAGGCACTACCCATCCACTCCTGTATGCACTCAGGCACTACGCCTGCACTCATGCAATCACTTGGGCAGTGCACATGTCATTTGAGATGTCATCATTGATGCCACTGACCATGTCATGAGTGATGTAATATGTGACGTCATCAGCAGTGCATTGCGGGGGGCGCAAGTTATAGTTAGCTCAACTAACTATAACGGGCGAATTTCTCTGGTTTTGTACGAGTGAAATGTCAAACTAACTATAACGTCCCTGAAACCTGTGGTTTTTTCAGTGAATTTCTAAGGTTTTTTAAATGTTAATTTCTAACTATAACATCCCTGAAACCTTAGGTTTTTTCAGTGAATTTATATATATACTCCAGAAACACCACTGTCGTCCGGGGCCCCAAACCCTGCAGGGCGGCCGTGGCTTGCAGGAGATAGGGATTCCCGTAATTCAATCCAGAAAGAAAATATGCCATAGCCCGGGTTCGGAAAAAGCATTTATTAAGCTGGCGTAGGCTACAGCAGCTCGTGATTGACCCTGACGTGTTTTGGCGGTATGCCTTGTTCACAGGTAAGTAATCACATGTACCAAGTCCCAGGTGCTTTAAATAGTGATTAAGTCACATGCCTGTATACTGCCAGACTGCAAGTACCATAATTCACTTCGAATTGCAGTATAATATATGTACTGTCCCAGTGACGATTTTCAATACTGCAATACTCTGACAAGATTTTTTTATGTAAGCATGGCATGTCCGATCTTTAAAAGGAAGGAACTTGTGCACAGAAATTATTCCTTGCTGTGCCCCAACATAGTCAAATACGTGCAAGGTCTGGAACCTGCCAAGAAGAGGTGTGTGCCTCACTTGGCTCCCTTTCTCACCTCCACTGCAAAAATCGCCGGTAATCCAGAGGCTTACAGAGGGGCGAGCGGGTCATGCCCCCTCATCAAACACTCCAGAAACACCAATATATATATATATGTAGCAATATTGTTTAAAATTGCTCACGTGTGAGCTTACTACAAGTATATTCCTAACTGAGAGGTATTTGGCTGAAAGGAGTAATATTCATGTTTAAATTGATTATACCCATGCACGCTTTCTCACTGTCACTACCAAAGCGAAGTGCATTGTCTATGTCTTCAGCAATATATTTAAATTAAGCACCAACATGGTGTTGTGTAGATTGACAAAGGCAGTTGCACTGCCGAAACGCGTCTCTTTTTAATGTTGCTTGTCTGGAGAGACCAGATCGATTAAAACAGTCATTTTTCTCCTGCCTATGAGTGCTATTTTCTCTAACTATTGAGCTGGAGGAGTCTTGTGGCGCTGTTAAGAGGCACCAGCGGTGGGGCCTCACGAAGCACTACCAGCGTTCAGGATGCACGCTAGCAATACCGCAACCCAGGTTTGGAATGTTGTTCGAGCTGGTGAGCCCCCAAGCACAAAGACTGATAGGAGTTGAGGAGGGAGCTGTGAAGGAGGCACAGGTTCGGCGGTGGGAGTTGAAATACTCCCTTGGCGGGGGCCATGTCCCACTGCAGTAAAGCCCATTAAATCCACATTGAGGATTAACAGTGTGTTTGGAGCTGGGCACTGCGAAGGCACAAGCCTAGCTGTGGGGCCAAGAGTGCTGGATTGAAGGATCAGATTTCACCAGACATACAGACATGTAAATATTCTTCTGTGTTTGACATTTAACTAATAATCATTTTTGGTAGAGACTCCTTGTGTGGTTGATATATAGACTCACTGAAGAGAGAAATAACATTCCACAGTGCAAAGAGAGACAGTAACTTTAAGTTATTTTTGGATAATTTCCCGAATGCCATGAGGCCTAATTTGAAATGTTGGCACAGTTGATGAAAGGATTATAGACAGCCCTGTTGAGTTCGTATACTCAAGACAAATGACTTTGATGAAAAAAGACACTTCTGTGGTGACAAAGGACTCAAAATATATTCCAGCCCAGGTTTTGATGTAGCCAGTTTAGTGTGTGCTGGCTGAGTATGCAAAACTACAGCCCGTACGGTTTCCATAAATGCTTCTCAGTGCATTGTCTATGTCTACAGCAGTATATTTAAATTAAGCACCAACATGGCGTTGTGTAGATTGACAAAGGCAGTTGTACTGCTGAAACACGTCTCTTTTTAATGTTGCTAGTCTGGAGAGACCAGATCGACTAAAAGAGTAATTTTTCTCCTGCCTACGAGTGCTATTTTCTCTAACTATTGAGCTGGAGGAGTCTTGTGGAGATATATAGCAATATATATATATATATATGTATATATATGTATATATATATATATATATATATATATATATATATATATATATAGCAATATATATATATATATATAGCAATATATATATCCCAAACGCTTCAAATAATAACGCGCTCTCAGAGATAAGTAGAAAGTGTAGCGTTTAATACTCAGTAGTTACGCGTTTCGACAAACAGTCTTGATCACACACTGAGTTACGAGAAAAAGTGCTTTACATAGTGCAATACGTGGCTGTAAACACAAACAACGGACTACCATGCAGCTTGCATGTACTTCCTGTCTAGACACCACTGGTAGTTTCTACTCCCAAAAGAACTGCCATCTTAGAGCATTAAAATTCATAATGAAAACTTGTTACATCACAAAATTATTCAAGTACTAGCCCACCGATTTTTGTTTGATATAACAATAATGGTTGAAATGATAATTCACACATTGCCACAATTGACGCTGTAAGTAACCATATGCTAACTGCGGTATAGGTAGTTACCAATTCCCGCCATAACGGTCACCTCAAGATATGAACAAGTGTTATAGAACACATAGTTATGCATATTGCATCACATTGCCCGATAGGTGAACAGCCCACAACATGTATTTAGCGTCACGGACATGCTCATATGGTCTGTAACCTCTAATTCATGTTCAACTTGTTATTTATGACTTTGAAGCGGCTTAGTGCCAAAAAGGGGAAATTAAATGACAGACAAAGATAGCTGAGGGTTGGAACCGGTACACCCCATTATCCCCATTAAAACATGCTTCCGCCAGAGTGGCTAGGGGCCAAATGGGATATGTAAAATGTCAAGGTGCATATATAAATTTCTCAATTTATAGGTTGTGATGCAGTGGCCGAGGAGGCTACGATGTAGGAGCTATTGACAGTGGTGAAAAAATACATCTATAATGGCGCCAAGTGGCTGTTTGAATAAGTGTGTTATCCACATTATACAGGTGATAATAAAAACAAAGTGAAGCAAGTGAAGAAATTCCTATCTATTTGGACGTGCATTCTCAGGAACGGGGAAGAAAAGAGTAGGGAACCCATGAAGTGACCATCGACGTACGGTGGGTCCCTTCCTTTCCTCCTGTGAAAGAAGAAAAGAAAAAGAAATATGATTAAAATCTCAAATGTAAACATGTAAAGTCCTGAGTGCACAAAAATATACAGTGTCAAACATCATGGTTGAAGATACACAACTTCATATATCTGGTCTAAAACACCTAAATAGACAACACACAAATGTCTCTATTCTGTACACCTCTTTCTTCAATTAAATGTGTTGACAATTCTTCGTCAAGGTTATGCCCTGCGGGGTACCTGGTCTCAAGATCAAGAATCCATCTTGACTCCTTCTTCCTCAGTTTTAATTCTCTATTGCCACCCCTCGGTCCCAGCCCTACCTGTTCAATTATGTAGTAGCGCAGGAGTGAGCTGTTGGACAAATGGTAGTCCTGGAAATGCCTGACCACAGGGTAATGTGGGTCTTTGTTATTTATGGCCCGAAGGTGTTCTACCACACGTTTCTTAGCCATCAGGGTGGTTCTGCCTACATATCTTTTCATGCACGGGCATTCCAAAATATAAATAACATAAGATGAACTGCATGTTATGAATTGATTGATAACAAAATTCCTGTTGGGATCTGGTCTGCTGAATTCCTTAACCATGTGACTGGACCTGCACGCCTTGCAATGTCCACATGGATAGCAATATATATATATATATTCACTGAAAAAACCATAGGTTTCAGGGACGTTATAGTTAGAAATTAGCATTTAAAAAACCTTAGAAATTCACTGAAAAAACCACAGGTTTCAGGGACGTTATAGTTAGTTGGACATTTCACTCGTACAAAACCAGAGAAATTCGGCCGTTATAGTTAGTTCAGCTAACTATAACTCGCGCCCCCGCAATGCACTGCTGATGACGTCACATATTACATCATTCATGACATGGTCAGTGACATCACTGATGACATCACTGATGACATCTCAAATGACATCACTAATGCATTCTTCCAGTGACTGTGTGTTTCTGTAAAGTTTAAATATGTTTTATATATATATGTAGGCCAAGGTGTATTGAAGAATGAGTGGGTGTATAAGTGTCTGAATGGATGATTTAGTAGGTGCATGACTGACTGTATAAGTGAGTGATTAAATGTGTCTTACTGAATGCATGGGTTAGTGACTGATACAGACATTCACACAGTTTAGTTTGTCAGTTGGTGTGTAAGCGGTTGCATGGGTTGGCGAGTAGCTAAATGAGGGTCTATATGGGTTATTGATTGGTTGTCTGAGTATCTGTATGGGTGCCTGAGTGTCTGTGTGGGTGGGTGGGGTGGTGTGACTCTGTGCATAGATGTGTGAGTGGGTGATTCACTGGGTGTATGGGTTCAAAAGTGCATCTGTGAAGGGCTGTATGGGTGGGTGAGTGTGTGTATGGGTGTGTTGGTGAGTGAATGGATGCCTCAGTGGTACATGTGTGAGTAACTGCATATGTGAAAGGCAGTATATGTGAGTGTTGGAGTATATAAATGACTATATGTGAGAGTGAGTGATTGTGAGAGTGGCTGTATGGATGAGTGTGTGCTTGTATTAGTTATTGTATAAGAGTGTAAGTATGTGTTAGTATATTTTTGAATAAGTAAGGTGGTGTGTGTATAACTGTATAGGTGAGTAAATGGGAGTGTGATTGATTCTTTGCATGACTGACTAGGTGTGTGAGTAACTCTATGGATGAGTGGCGGTGTGTGAGTGTCTGTTTAGATATGTGAGTGCATATGATAGTGCCGTATTGATGGTTGACTGCATGTATGAGTGACTGTATGAGTGAATGAGTGGATGTATGTGTAGACCTAGGAATAAGTGAGTGGGTTTGTACTAACTGGTATTGGTGTGTCTATGGTTTCGAAAATGGTAGTCTGTATTTTAGAGTGGTTGTATCAAAGGTTATATTAGGGTATGAGGAGGTGCATCAGATTATCACGTGGATGATGTCATCAGTGATGTCATCAGTGATGTCATTTGAGATGTCATCAGTGATGTCATCAGTGATGTCACTGACCATGTCATGAATGATGTAATATGTGACGTCATCAGCAGTGCATTGCGGTTGCGTGAGTTAAAGTTAGCTGAACTAACTATAACGGCCGAATGTCTCTGGTTTTGTATGAGTGAAATGTCCAACTAACGATAACGTCCCTGAAACCTGTGGTTTTTTCAGTGAATTTCTAAGGTTTTTTAAATGCTAATTTCTAACTATAACGTCCCTGAAACCTATGGTTTTTTTCAGTGAATTTCAAAGGTTTTTTAAATACTAATTTCTAACTATAACGTCCCTGAAACCTGTGGTTTTTTCAGTGAATTTCAAAGGTTTTTTAAATGTTAATTTCTAACTATGCCTACAAAGGTAGGACATGTGCAGAAAGAGGAAGAAAGGCGCAGAAAGAAGCAAGAGAAATGCAGAAAGAGGCAACAGAAGTCCAGAAAGTCGAAGAAGGGTGCAGAAAGAAGCAAGAGATGTGCACAAAGAACAAACAGAGGAGCAGAAAGAGGCCTTGTTGCAAAGTCATCCTGTGCCCCCAACTTTTTGCTGACTGGTACTGGTGGTAACTGACTCTGACTAACCAGGCCAGGAGCCAGTGCTATGCTGAAAGACACTTAGAATACAGTGAAAACACCTACATACACTAGGGTACACTATGGGTTGGGGGTACCCCTGTAATTGGCATGACCTCACCTGTATGGCCCTAGTACATAATAGGGCAGGGGGATTAAAACTACCTCTAACTAAGAGGTGCAGAAGGAGGCAAGAGAAGTACAGAAAGAAGCAACACAGGTGCCTAAAGAGGCAAGAGAGGTGCAGAAAAAAGCAAGTAAAGTGCAGAAAGAGGCAAATGAGGTGTAGAAAGAAGCAAGAGCAGTGCAGAAAGAAACAACAGAGGTGTAAAAAGAGGCAAAAAGGGGTGCAGAAAGGGGTAGGAGAGGTGAACAAAGAGGCAAGAGAAGTACAGAAAGAGGCAGGAGGGGTGCAGAAAGAAGGAAGAGAAGTGCAGAAAGCGGCAAGAGAATTGCTGAAAGAAGCAACAGAGGTATAGAAAGAAGCAAGAGAAGTGCAGAAAGAGGCACGTAAGGTGCAGCTAGAAGCAAGAGCAGTGCAGAAAGAACCAACAGAGGTGCAGAAAGAGGGAAGAGGGGTGGAGAGAGAGGCAAGAGGGGTGCAGAAAAAGGTAGGATGGGTACAGAAAGAAGCAAATGAGGTGCAGAAAGAGGCAACAGACGTGCAGAAAGAGGGAAGAGAGGTGCAGAAAAAGCCAAGAAAAGTACAGAAAGAGGCAAAAGATGTACATAAAGAGACAACAGGGGTGCAGAAAGAAGCAAGACGGGTGCAGAAAGAAGCATGGAAAGTGCAGAATGAAGCAACAGGGGTGCAGAAAGAGGCAAGAGAAGTGCAGAAAAAAGCAACAGAGGTGCAAAAAGAGGCAAGAGAGGTGCAGAAACAGGCAAGAGAAGTGCACAAAGAGGCAAGAGAATTGCTGAAAGAAGCAACAGAGGTGTAGAAAGAAGCAAGAAAAGTGCAGAAAGAGGCAAGTGAGATGCAAAAACAGGCAGGAAAGGAACAGAAAGAGGGAAGACGAGTGCATAAAGAGACAACAGGGGTGCAGAAAGAAGCAAATGAGGTGCAGAAAGAGGCAACAGACGTGCAGAAAGAGGGAAGAGAACAGCAGAAAAAGGCAAAAAAAGTGCAGAAAGAGGCAAAAGAGGTACATAAAGAGACAACAGGGGTGCAGAAAGAAGCAAGCCAGGTGCAGAAAGAAGCATGGAAAGTGCAGAATGAAGCAACAGGGGTGCAGAAGGAGGCAAGAGAAGTGCAGAAAGGAGCAAGTGAGGTGCAGAAAGAGCCAACATAGGTGCAAAAAGAGGCAAGAGAGGTGCAGAAACAGGCAAGAGAAGTGCACAAAGAGGCAAGAGAAGTGCTGAAAGAAGCAACAGAGGTGTAGAAAGAAGCAAGAAAAGTGCAGAAAGAGGCAAGTGAGATGCAAAAGCAGGCAGGAAAGGTACAGAAAGAGGGAAGACGAGTGCAGAAAGAGACAACAGGGGTGCAGAAAGAAGCAAATGAGGTGCAGAAAGAGGCAACAGACGTGCAGATAGAGGGAAGAGAGGTGCAGAAAAACGCAAGAAAAGTGCAGTAAGAGGCAAAAGAGGTACATAAAGAGACAACAGGGTGCAGAAAGAAGCAAGATACATGCAGAAAGAAGCATGGAAAGTGCAGAATGAAGCAACAGGGGTGCAGAAAGAGGCAAGAGAAGTGTAGAAAGGAGCAAGTGAGGTGCAGAAAGAGCCAACAGAGGTGCAAAAAGAGGCAAGAGAGGTGCAGAAACAGGCAAGGGAAGTGCACAAAGAGGCAAGAGAATTGCTGAAAGAAGCAACAGAGGTGTAGAAAGAAACAAGAAAAGTACAGAAAGAGGCAAGTGAGATGCAAAAACAGGCAGGAAAGGTACAGAAAGAGGGAAAACGAGTGCAGAAAGAGACAAAAGGGGTGCAGAAAGAAGCAAATGAGGTGCAGAAAGAGGCAACAGACGTGCAGAAAGAGTGAAGAGAGGTGCAAAAAAAGGCTAGAAAAGTGCAGAAAGAGGCAAAAGAGGTACATAAAGAGACAACAGGGATGCAGAAAGAAGCAAGACAGGTGCAGAAAGAAGCATGGAAAGTGCAGAATGAAGCAACAGGGGTGCAGAAAGAGGCAAGAGAAGTGCAGAAACAGGCAAGAGAAGTGCACAAAGAGGCAAGAGAATTACTGAAAGAAGCAACAGAGATGTAGAAAGAAACAAGAAAAGTGCAGAAAGAGGCAAGTGAGATGCAAAAACAGGCAGGAAAGGTACAGAAAGAGGGAAGACGAGTGCAGAAAGAGACAACAGGGGTGCAGAAAGAAGCAAATGAGGTGCTGAAAGAGGCAACATACGTGCAGAAAGAGGGAAGAGAGGTGCAGAAAAGGGCAAGAAGAGTGCAGAAAGAGGCAAAAGAGGTACATAAAGAGACAACAGGGGTGCAGAAAGAAGCAAGACAGGTGCAGAAAGAAGTATGGAAAGTGCAGAATTAAGCAATAGGGGTGCAGAAAGAGGCAAGAGAAGCATAGAACGGAACAAGTGAGGGCAGAAAGAGCCAACAGAGGTGCAAAAAGAGGCAAGAGAGGTGCAGAAACAGGCAAGAGAAGTGCACAAAGAGGCAAGAGATTTGCTGAAAGAAGCAATAGAGGTGTGGTAAGAAGCAAGAAAAGTACAGAAAGAGGCAAGTGAGATGCAAAAACAGGCAGGAAAGGTACAGAAAGAGGGAAGACGAGTGCAGAAAGAGACAACAGGGGTGCAGAAAGAAGCAAATGAGGTGCAGAAAGAGGCAACAGACGTGCAGAAAGAGGGAAGAGAGGTGCAGAAAAAGGCAAGAAAAGTGCAGAAAGAGGCAAAAGAGGTACATAGAGAGACACAGGGGTGCAGAAAGAAGCAAGACAGGTACAGAAAGAAGCATGGAAAGTGCAGAATGAAGCAACAGGGGTGCAGAAACAGGCAAGAGAAGTGTAGAAAGGAGCAAGTGAGGTGCAGAAAGAGTCAACAGAGGTGCAAAAAGAGGCAAGAGAGGTGCAGAAACAGGCAAGAGAAGTGCACAAAGAGGAAAGAGAATTGCTGAAAGAAGCAACAGAGGTGTAGAAAGAAGCAAGAAAAGTGCAGAAAGAGGCAAGTGAGATGAAAAAACAGGCAGGAAAGGTAGAGAAAGAGGGAAGACGAGTGCAGAAAGAGACAACCGGGGTGCAGAAAGAAGCAAATGAGGTGCAGAAAGAGGCAACAGACGTGCCGAAAGAGGGAAGAGAGGTACGGAAACAGGAAAGAAAAGTGCAGAAAGAGACGAAAGAGGTACATAAAGAGACAACAGAGGTTCAGAAAGAAGCAAGACAGGTGCAGAAAGAAGCATGGAAAGTGCAGAATGAAGCAACAGGGGTGGAGAAAGAGGCAAGAGAAGTGCAGAAAGAAGCAACAGGGGTGCAAAAAGAGGGAAGATATGTGCAGAAACAGGTAAGAGAAGTGCACAAAGAGGCAAGAGAATTGCTGAAAGAAGCAACAGAGGTGTAGAAAGAAGCAAGACAAGTGCAGAAAGAGGCATGTGAGATGCAAAAACAGGCAGGATAGGTACAGAAAGAGGAAAGTCGAGTGCAGAAAGAGACAACAGAGGTGCAGAAAGAAGCAAATGAGGTGCAGAAAGAGGCAACAGACGTGCAGAAAGAGGGAAGAGAGGTGCAGAAAGTGCAAGAGATTTGCAGAATGAGGTCAAGAGAAGTGCAGAAAAAGAAAGAAACGTGCAGACAGAAGCAACAGAAATGCAGAAAGAGGCAAGAGAGGAGCAGAGGGAAGCAAGAGTGGCTTGCACACCAATAGTACCAATTTAACACCCACATTTAGCAATAAGTAACAGGTGACCATTCTAGGTTTGCAAAGGGCCTTCCACCACGCTGTAACACTTGTCGCTGCATTTTTGGTAGCGTTTGACCCGTTCCAGCTAGAAACAAGGCTTTTTTTGTTCAAATCTGCAGATTAGGGTGCAGATGTTGAATTATGTGGCTAATGCAGAAAATGTATAATTGTGCGAAAGTCGGTGCAGCCAAACAGTCACATAATTCCAGTGGCCCTGCTCATACCTCTGACTAGGTCCACAAGTGCTCCTCAGTGATTCAATCTTTTTTTGTCTCACTAAGTTCATAGTTGAGCTTCTACGGAAACGAGGAAGACTAAACCTGAGGTTACCACTCCACCACACAGACTACCATACCACATAATTACTCTCCATAACACATAATCCCACTCTACATAATTCCTATACACTAAATACCACATACTTTCTATCCACATAATTTCACTGCACAACATATCACATAATTCTACTACACCCAACGTACATCCACTCCACTCCAAAAACATTAGTAAAAAACTTTTGCATTTACAACGCCAATAGCTCTAATTCTCACAAATGTGAAACCTATTACATTGCAAACACTTTTTTAACTAGTAGTGGCGTGTTGCAGAGTGGTTGAGAAAGGGCGCTGGGCCTACGACCAGCGCTCAGGAATTCCAGTGCGTAGGGCTTACAGGAGGTACCAGTAGGGCTTCTTGGCCCCCAAAGTCCCTCAGGAGTAAATTGGACTTCATTCCCCATCCCGTAGTCTGCCAGAAGGCACGTTTGCAGAAAGGGGGGCATGGCCTCCGAAGACGTCTTAGCAATTCCACTGTGCGGGACTTACTGGAGGTAACAAGAATATTCGATTTATAAAGTGCTAACTTAGCCCAAGGGCATCAAGAGGGTAGTTGGCCCCCAAGGACATCCTTGGGGGCCAACTACCCCTCCTATCACCTCCAATAAGTCCCACACAGCAGCATTGCTAAGTTCGAAGATCAGGCCACGCCCCCTCTTCCCACCACTCTACAAACGCGCTCCCTGGCACGCTCTTGGATGGGGATTGAAGTCCCCTTCACTGCTGGGGGTCCTTTAGGGGCCAACTAGCCTACCTCTTACCTCCAGTAAGCCCCACTCAGTGGGATTGCTGAGAGGTGGACAAAGGCCACGTCCCCTTTCTCCACCACTCTGCAAACGCACCCTCTGGCATGTTCTAAGTTGGGGGATTAAGTCCCCTTGAATACTGAGGGTCCCTGGGGGCCAACTAGCCCACCAGGTACCTCCAGTAAGCACCACACAGCTGGATTGCAGAGAGGTGGTCCGAGGCCACGCTCCCTTTTTACACCACGCTGCAAACGCGACTTCTGGCGCACTGCTGCTCGGAGGATGAAGTCCACTTGTGTCCTGACATCCTCAGGACACAAGAGGACCTCATCGCCCCACCAGCAGTGCACCAGAAGCCGCGTTTGCGTTCAGTAGTTCCTGAGAAATGCAAAAAATTTAAATATCGATATCTGAGCACCTAGGAGGATCGCGAATCCTCCCAAGCACGAGCTTAATTCTGATTGGCTGTCAACACTCCAAACCAGAATGTGTTGGCAGCCATCTTGTGACGTGGTACTGAGTCACAAGAAAAAGGAAAAAAAAAGTTACAAATTAAGAAAAGGGGGCATGGTAAAAACACCCTGACCCCCTAGGCCTGCTCAGGGGGACCCCCAGGCCCAAAAAGGATTTTTTTTTTTTTTTATTCGGCCGGAGTCGCGCTGGTTGCGCGAATCCGGAAGAAATAAAAAAAAAAAAATGAAGTGCGGTCTCCCGCACTTCGTTTTCTTAAAGTCCCCGGGTGGGCCAGGTCCCGGGGGCAATATTTAATAATGGTGTATGAATAGTGTTTGAAATCCACCATGGCAACTGGTGGATTTCAAACACTGGTAGAGTTTACGAGTCCATCATCCTGGAAGGTGGAAATTCAAAATCAGCCTGTCGGGATGCAGTGCTTTGCAGTCAGAGGCAGCCTGGCGAGATAATAGTAGTTGTACATGTAGCGTTGGACGCTTCACTTTGGTGTTTACGGTGGGTCATAGGGTGGTACTTCACCTGGGCAGCACAGCGTCAGTGTGTGAAAAATGTATGGGAAAATACGGAGACGCCTGTAAGCAGCAGATCCACAGGCAGGTCGCGTAGACATTGGAGGGAGCGGGCAAACAGTGCTGTGACAGGCAGTTCGGAGACAGGAAGATGACAAGCAAGTAGAAATCACGGAAGTTTGTGTAGGGTGGGATACCCGGCCCTATGGCTGGGGAAATTCCCAATAAGTGGAGGAGTCGGTTGATACATGGAAAACAGAGAGGACGCTGGCCCCCCAGGAACCTGCAGGACGCACACGGAGATTGGCCAGTGTAGGAGCACGAATACCCAAAGCCCTGCAGCCAACAGGCGGGGACTGTGGGAGGGGCCGAGGGTGGGGACTTCCAGCAGGGCAGCCACTGAGTACCGCAGGAGGTTCTCCTCCGGTGCTATACCACCTCCGCTGAAGAGCGGCGTGCTGCACTACAGCAGGGACAGGCATCTCTCCTCGCAGAGGCTGCCTCGTCCACCAGGGTCTGCAGTCGGAGCAGCACCGGGAGCGCTGGGCAGCACCCCGAGCTGTACCTGTGCCAGTCCCTGCTGTGCAGTCACCGCGAGCAGCTGGCACAGAAGATGTAGGATTCTCCCTTGTACCGAGATTCAAACGGCAGCCGGTGCTCTGGCAGATGAACGCAGAGGCGCCTCCCTGGATTTGGATGGTCCCTGCCCCTGCAAGTCTCTTTCGAATAGGTGCTGGGCCCCTGCCCTTCTGGTCTCCTCTCCATCTCCTTTGCTGCAAGGGATACCCAGCTGGAGCGAGCATTTCGGCTCCCAGATGGGAAAGCTCTCAACAGTATGAAATAATCATGAAGCATGTTTGATCATTCAGTAAAGCACTTCTGGATTTATTTATTTATCCATTTTATTATTAGATATGACTCTGTACCCCTCTGTATATCTCACAGATAACTACGAAAACATATGCTCTAATAACCTGAGAGTGAATTTTTTTTTTTTTTTTCCTTTTCCTGTTTTGATGATTGCTTTTTGGAGGGTATGTGTGGTGTCGTGCCAGGCACTTGCCGCTAGAGGTACTTTATGTCAGCCAGTCATGTTTCTCAGATGTTTAGAAACCTGCAGCATCACAGTGCTTGTCCTTGCAGGCATGCACCCAGCCGCGCGGCGGGTCTTTCCCAACTGTTTACCAAGTGATTTAGTGCTTAGTTAGGGGCTGGGAGGTGGCGGGGGAGGGGGCGCTGGGCGGCATATTAAAATGCAATGCCTGAAAAATATCTACACATCACAATAAATAAAACAACAGTTTGCGAACTAACAATTCTAAAATGGGTTTATAAGTTTCTTGGTGATTCCTTATTTTTCAAAAAATGATTTGCTTGTATACTCACTGAGAGAGCATTGATTGGCCATTCAAAAGTGCCTTGAACCTTGGCTCCTCCACCTGCCCATTTGTTTGAGTGATACTGAGTGAGTCGCTTTTTCTCCCAGTGCCGTGGTTCCAATATCAGTAAATTCGAAAGCGCCTAAACATGATTTAATTGACATGGAGCGCTGTTAACTGCTTAACCGCGGCGGCAATTCCGCCGCGGTGCGGCGGTTTTATTGAGTGGGCGGGGCCGCGATGGCCAACGGACGTGCGCAGCACTACGGAGGTAGTGCTTGCGACGGCCGTTGGCCAACGGACGCATGGAAAGGGTTAAAGAAAAAAAAACACGTTTGCGTGGTGTGCGCTTATTCCAGGAACTATTCAATAAACTCGCTTCCCGTTGCAGAAACTTGATAGCGGGTATGAATGTCCTGCCAAACACTTACGCGAGGTATCAATTCATTGAATTTGGATCGTAGCTAGTAATAGGTTCCTTTTTTCAGAGTCCAGATTTACTTTTTTACGTACTTGTAGTCGTCCTATGAGACCCGCCTTCAACTGCTGGTTCTTGATAATCACAGCGAGTCGATGCTAGATGGATAGATGGAGGCAGCACAAAGCACAGGGGAGATGCATTGCATAGAATATTGTTGCAGAGAAGTGCAGGTTCATTGAGAAATCCCTCAGCGGTTTTGTTCATTACTCAAACCTGGTTTGACAGCCCACCCCCCCATACGAAACTCAGGAAACCCTTCTCAATTTACATACAGATTCCTACCTCAGGATGTCCAAGTGAGATTTCCCACCTGACTAACCGCTGAATTCGCCCCATGAGACCTGAGATTGTGTTCGTCAGCAGTGATTTTCAGGCGTGCTGCTTTGGCACGCGCTCCGTAGATGCAGCTCATTAATAAACACTTTGTGTGTATAAATATATGTGTGTGTGTGTAGATAGATAGATAGATAGATAGATAGATAGATAGATTATTGCCAATATAAATAAATGTGGCCCGTAAGCCCAAGTTATTTGGAGAAATTGTACAAATAAAGGCACATTGACACATTTATTACTACAGTGAAAAGGTAAAATTCCAGTTTGTTACCACAATAAAACAACACTGACTTGAGAAAAGCAGAGTGTACTGCCTGATTGCACATAACAATTTCTGTGCAAAAGGAAATGTCCTCCTCCTAGCCAGGAAGCTTTCTCAATGTGGATTTTCCTTACTTTAGAAATATAATCCCTTCAACTCTGGTTTTGTTTAAATATATTTTGTTAAAAAAAATATACATGAACAAATGCCATGATATAAACCATACATGCAGATGCAGCGTATACTATGCTATATATATTACTATTGTTGAAGGAGGGCAGGCACATTATGAGTCACTCGAGGCTTTGCCTCTCGTGAGTCATGGCCCCTCCACAACACTCAACAGTGGCAATAAATAACCTCTTACACTCTTCATATTTGTGTATAGATACATATAAACAAACATATAAGCTAAACTATGAACTCAATGAGACAATTAAAAAGAAGGAAACATTGAGGAGCACTTCTGGACCTAGTCAGAGGTATGAGCGGGGCCACTGGAATTATGTGACTGTTTGGCTGCAACGACTTTTGAACAATTATACATTTACAGCATTTACCACATAATCCATCATCTGCTGCAAAATCTGCAGATTTGAACAACAAAACATTGTTTCTAGCTCAAACGCTAAAAAAATGCAGCGACAAGTGTTACAGCATGGTGGAAGGCCCTGTGCAAACCTAGAATGGTCACCTGTTACTTATTGCTAAATGTGGGTATTAAATTGGTACTAATGGTGTGTAAACCACTGTTGCTTCTTTCTGCGCCTCTCTTGCCTCTTTCTGCATTTCTGTTGCTTCTTTCTGCAACCCTCATGCCTCTTTCACACCACTCTTCCCTCTTTCTGCACCCCTCTTCCCTCTTTCTGCACCTCTCTTGTTTCTTTCTGTATCCCTCTTGCCTCCTTCTCCATCCCACTTCCCCCTTACTGCATCTCTGTTGCTTCTTAATGCACTTCTCTTACTTGTTTCTGCACCTCTCTTGCATCTTTCTGTACCTCTGTTGTGTCTTTCTGTACCAATGTTGGTTCTTTCTGCACTTCTCTTGCTCTTTCTGCACCCTTTGCGCCTCTTATAGCACCTCTGTTGCTTCTTTTTGCACTTCTCTTCCTTCTTTCTGCACCCCTCCTGCCTCTTTCTGTACCTCTCTTGCCTCTTTGTGCACCTCTTCTACCTTTTTCTGTACCGCTCTTACTTCTTTTTGCACCTCTGTTGGTTCTTTCTGCACTGCTCTTGCTTCTTTCTGCACCTCACTTGCCTCTTTCTGCACTTCTCTTGCTTATTTCTACACTTCTGTTGCTTCTTTCAGCAATTCTTTTGCCTCTTTCTGCACTTCTCTTCCTTCTTTCTGCACCCCTCCTGCCTCTTTCTGTACCTCTCTTGCCTCTTTGTGCACCTCTCCTACCTCTTTCTGCACTCCTCTTGCCTCTTTCAGCACCTCTGTTGCTTCTTTCTGCACTTTTCTTCCTTCTTTCTGCACCCCTCCTGCCTCTTTCTGTACCTCTCTTGCGTCTTTCTGCACCTCTTCTACCTTTTTCTGTACTGCTCATGCTTATTTTTGCACCTATGTTGGTAATTTCTGTACTTCTCTTGCTTCTTTCTTCACCTCTGCACTTCTCTTCCTTCTATCTGCACCCCTCTTGCCTCTTTCTGTACCTCTCTTGCCTCTTTGTGCACCTCTCCTACCTCTTTCTGCACTCCTCTTGCCTCTTTTTGCACCTCTGTTGGTTCATTCTGCACTGCTCTTGCTTCTTTCTGCACCCCTCTTGCCTCTTTCTGCACCCCTCTTTTCTCTTTCTGTACCTCTGTTGGCTCTTTCTGCACTTCTCTTGCTCTTTCTGCACCCTTCGCGCCTCTTTCAGCACCTCTGTTGCTTCTTTCTGCACTTCTCTTCCTTCTTTCTGCATCCCTCCTGCCTCATTCTGTACCTCTCTTGCCTCTTTGTGCACCTCTCCTACCTTTTTCTGCACCCTCTTGCCTCTTTTTGCACCTCTGTTGGTTCTTTCTGCACTGCTTTTGCTTCTTTCTGTACCTCACTTGCCTCTTTCTGCACTTGTCTTGCTTCTTTCTACACCTCTGTTGCTTCTTTCAGCAATTCTCTTGCCTCTTTCTGTACTTCTCTTCCTTCTTTCTGCGCCCCTCCTGCCTCTTTCTGCACATCTCTTGCCTCTTTCTGCACCTCTCTTGCCTCTTTCTGCACTTCACTTGCTTCTTTCTGCACCTCTTCTACCTGTTTTGGCACCTCTGTTGCTTCTTTCTGCACTTCTCTTGCCTCTTTCTGCACCTCTGACTTAGAGGTAGCTTTAATCCCCCTGCACTATTATGTACTAGGGCCTTACAGGGGAGGTCGTGCCAATCACAGGGGTACCCCTACCCATAGTGTACCCTAGTGTATGTAGGTATTTTCACTGTATTATAAGTGACTTTCAGCATAGCACTGGCTCCAGCCAGGTTAGTCAGAGTCAGTTACCTCCAGTATCAGTCAGCAAAAAGTTGGTGGCACAGGATTACTTTGCAACAAGGCCTCTTTCTGCACCTCTGTTGGTTCTTTTTGCATATCTCTTGCTTCTTTCTGTACCTTTCTTCGTCTTTCTTGACTTCTGTTGCCTCTTTCTGCATTTCTCTTGCTTCTTTCTGCACCCCTCTTGCCTCTTTCTGCACCCCTCTTTTCTTTTCCTGCACTTCTCTTGCCTCTTTCTGCACCCATGTTCCCTCTTTCTGCACCTTTCCTGCCTGTTTCTGCACCTCTCTTGCCTCTTTCTGTACCTCTGTTGGTTCTTTCTGCATTTCTCTTGCTCTTTCTGCACCCTTCGCGCCTCTTTCAGCACCCCCGTAGCTTCTTTCTGCACTTCTCTTCCTTCTTTCTGTACCCCTCCTGCCGCTTTCTGTACCTCTCTTGCCTCTTTGTGCACCTCTTCTACCATTTTCTGCATTCCTCTTGCCTCTTTTTGCACCTCTGTTGGTTCTTTCTGCACTGATTTTGCTTCTTTCTGCACCTCACTTGCCTCTTTCTGCACTTCTCTTGCTTCTTTCTACACCTCTGTTGCTTTTTTCAGCAATTCTCTTGCCTCTTTCTGTACTTCTCTTCCTTCTTTCTGCACCCCTCCTGCCTCTTTCTGCACCTCTCTTGCCTCTTTCTGCACCTCTCTTGCCTCTTTCTGCACTTCACTTGCTTCTTTCTGCACCTGTCTTACCTGTTTTGGCACCTCTGTTGCTTCTTTCTGCACTTCTCTTGCCTCTTTCTGCACCTCTGACTTAGAGGTAGTTTTAATCCCCCTGCCCTATTTTGTACTAGGGCCTTACAGGGGAGGTCATGACAATCACAGGGGTACCCCAACCCATAGTGTACCCTAGTGTATGTAGGTATTTTCACTGTATTATAAGTGACTTTCAGCATAGCACTGGCTCCGGGCCAGGTTAGTCAGAGTCAGTTACCACCAGTACCAGTCAGCAAAAGTTGGTGGCACAGGATGACTTTGCAACAAGGCCTCTTTCTGTACCTTTGTTGGTTCTTTCTGCATATCTCTTGCTTCTTTCTCTACCTTTCTTTGTCTTTCTTGACTTCTGTTGCCTCTTTCTGCATTTCTCTTGCTTCTTTCTGCGCTTTTCTTCCTCTTTCTGCACATGTCCTACCTCTTTAGGCATTGTTAGAAATTAGCATTTAAAAAAACTTTGAAATTCACTGGAAAAAACCATAGGTTTCAGGGACGTTATAGTTAGGAGTTAGCATTTAAAAAACCTTAGAAATTTACTGAAAAAACCATAGGTTTGAGGTACGTTATAGTTAGAAATTAGCGTTTAAATAACCTTTGAAATTCACTGAAAAAAACATAGGTTTTAGGGACGTTATAGTTAGAAATTTTCATTTAAAAAATGTTTGAAATTCACCGAAAAAAACATACGTTTCAGGGACGTTATAGTTAGAAATTAGCATTTAAAAAACCTTAGAAATTCACTGAAAAAACCACAGGTTTCAGGGACGTTATAGTTAGTTGGACATTTCATTCGTACAAAACCAGAGAAATTCGGCCGTTATAGTTAGGTGAGCTAACTATAGCGCGTGCCCCTGCAATGCACTGCTGATGACGTCACATATTACATCATTCATGAACTGGTCAGTGACATCACTGATGACATCACTGATGACACCTCAAATGACATCACTGATGACATCATCCAGTGACTGTGTGTTTCTGTAAAGTTTAAATATGTTTTGTATATATATAGGCCAAGGTGTATTGAAGAATGAGTGGGTGTATAAGTGTCTGAATGGATGATTTAGTAGGTGCGTGACTGACTGTATAAGTGAGTGATTAAACGTGTTTTACTGAATGCATGGGTTAGTGACTAAACTGTGTGAATGTCTGTATCAGTCTGTCAGTTGGTATGTAAGTGGCTGCATGGGTTGGTGAGTAGCTACATGAGTGTCCATATGGGTTTTTGTTTGGTTGTCTGAGTATCTGTATGGGTGCCTGAGTGTCTATGTGGGTGGGTGGGGGGTGTGTGACTCTGTCCATAGATGTGTGAGTGAGTTGGGTTTTGAAACGCGTCAGGAGATGAAATGTGACTCTGGACTGGGCTCGCTATATTCATATAATTCATATAATTCATGGTTATGCCACCCTGCATAAGGCTCGTTCTCGCCTCAGGGCAACCTTTTTTGTGGAACTAAATTGCTGCTTGCCTGGCCGCAGAGAACTTGCCACCATGATCGTTTTTGTGGGGCTTGACGACGGAAACACTTCACGTCGGTGAAAGGCACTGCGGGGCAGAGAAATGAAGATAATAGCTTCCTCGGACCGGAGGCCCACAGGGGTTTCTTTAAATGACTTTCAACATTGCACTTTGAAGGGAAACCCACTTGGTTAAAACGACAAGCACCAGCATGCAATGCACTAACTCACCTGAGAGTAATTGAAAGCACGCATATGTTTAAAGGCTGGAGGCAGCTTTCCTTCTCAGTGTTGCTCCTCTGAAGAAGAAACCGTTGGGTTTTGAAAGGTGTCAGGAGATGAAATGTGACTCTAGACTGGGCTCACTATATTCATATAATTCATGGTTATGCCACCCTGCATTAGGCTCGTTCTCGCCTCAGGGCAACATTTTTTGTGGAATATATATATATATATATAAATATATATATATACACATTGCAAAAAATGAATGTCCCTTCCATGACCCAGGGCCCATGAGAAGTGGCGCGCTGTGCCAGCGGGACACGCCGGACGATCAATCCACAAATTCCAATCCAATGAAGCACACTTATTCAGTTCTGTAACACGTTTCAACTGTTAGCACAGTCTTGTTCACACACAGAATGACCACAGAAGCAAGATTTACATATCCGGATTAATCATAAGAAAAGGACTACCTTGCGTAGTATGTACAAAGTAGAGTCACAGTGGCGGCTATGTTGTAATGTGTAAAAAACCTGTGTACAACTATATATCAAAGTGGACAATCAATGGTTACAAATGTCATTAACTAAATAAGGCACATAATTTGCAATAGCATATTGTACTCCCTTATGTTCAGGTTCAGTTGCCTGTTTGTATATATTGTGAATTAGTAAATACTGAATTGCAGTCACGATATACATAAAACAAGGACAACTGAGCATCATCATTATATAAAAAACCATGGTGTCTGACATGTTATCTATATTCCAGTGAGTACGGTATACTCTCAGAAGATTGGTTATTGCGATAATGGACCTGTGCAGTAATAGGATTCAAACAGGGCAAATGCCGGCTGGGTCATATAAGTTGACTAGTAGCATGTAGGATATGCATCATAGAACGCTTATCGGACAAACAACATGTAATGCAGTTGTTAGAAATGGGGGTCTCTAGTTGGAAGAGGTAGGTACCTTCGTCCAAATAGGGACCCTTGCTTCTAGTCAGAGTAACGGGGATACACTCCTAAAATAACCCCTGCTCACCCCCTTGGTAGCTTGGCTGAGCAGACAGGCTTATCTCAGAGGCAGTGTGTAAAGCATTTGTGAACACATACAGTAATACAGTGAAAACACTACAAATGGACACCACACCACTTTAGAAAAATAAATAATCTTTATCTAAACCAAAACAAGACCAAACAAGACCAAACAACAAAAATCAACAATATCAAGATATCCTTAAAAACTAGGTTATTCACTCAAATAAAGTTTCTAGCAACAAATCATTCCACCTGGAGTTATTATGACGTCATGACAGATGAAAATCCCAAAATACGGCACCGACTGCGAGGTGCGCGGTGTCGGGCCCGGAGTCAAGAAGACCCACAAAGAACAGTACCTTGGAATTGATGAAAGCAAAGACGGTGCACGGCGTCGGGGAGGTGATGCTTCGTTGGCGCCTGCGGCGTCGGTTCCTTACGACCCCAGGGGAGGTGAGGCCTCTGTTCCTTACTGCAGCGCAGGGGAGGTAAGACGTCAGTTCCTTACTGTGTCGGGGAGGTGACGTCATGGATGGCAGCGAGGCGGCGGTTCCTTATGACGGTGTGATGTCGATGGATTCGGGAGTGACCCACGCCGAGGATCGGCTCTGCGTTGATGAAGCACCAGCATCGGTAAAGTCGGGGCTGCCGTGCGAGTCGGGAAGTTGCATCGTGGACGACACAAGAGGTGTCCTCGGCTCTGGTGCAAGCAGCGGCCTCGATGGCGGCTTCGGAGTCGATGCAGCATGGAGTCAGCAGGCGTCGGGCCTACGGTGCAAGTCGGGGCGGTGCGTAGTGCTCTTCATGAGCGGGGCCCACGGCTTCGGTGCAGGTTATGGAGTTGCTCGCCAGCGTTGGTGTTGCAATTTCCTTCTGTAGCAGCTGAAACAGCAGGTCCAGATACAGAGAGACAGAAGGGATGAAGTCTTTGTGTCCCTGAGACTTCAGAACAGGAGCCAAGCTCTGTTTCAAGCCCTTGGAGATCTTTTCTTCAAGCAGGTGACAAAGCAAACAGCAAAGTCATTTTTCTCCTTTCCTTGGCAGCAAGCAGCCACTGCAGGCCAACCTCAGACAGCAAACAGCACAGGGGCAGTATTCCTCCTCAGCTTATCCGGCTCTTCTCCTTGGCAAAGGTTCCTCTAGATTTCCCAGAAGTAATCTAACAGTCTGGGGTCTGGGCCCCTCTTTTTATACACCAAAATCCTTTGTTCTCTGAAGGCAGAGAATGTCTGTACTCAGGCAAAACCAGTTCTGTCCTCACTGGTGCAGCTTCCTGGCAGGAGGTGGAGACAGCATTGTTGAAGTCAGACCAGGCCCATCCAGGTGAAAGGAAATCTCCTCCCCCTACTCTAAATGCAGCCCAGGTCTATTCAGCCCAGCCCTGACTCATCAGACTTCTGGAGCCGCTGCCCCTCTCCAGCCCCTGTCATCCAAAAGCCAGACTTGCAATACACAAACCTAGCAGAGGCACACTGGATGGTTAGGCAAAAAAATACATACTTTCTAAAAGTGGTATTTTCAAACACAGAATGTAAAAACCACCCTCACTAAAAGATGCATTTTAACATTCTGAGTTCAGGCATAATAAACGTTATTTTTCTACCTTGTTCCCAGGGCCAGTTATGTCTATAAGATGTTATAAACAATCTCTCCATTCTGTCCTATGGGAACAGGTAGCCTTGCAATAGTGAAAAAAGAAATTGGCAGTATTTCACTATCAGGACATGCCACACACATCAGGGCATGTCCTACCTTTCACATACAATGCACCCTGCCCACAGGGGTACCTTGGGCCTTCCTTAGGGGTGACTAATATGTAGAAAAGGGAAGGTTTAGGGACTGGCAAGTGTGTGCACTTGCCAAGTCGACATGGCAGTCCCAGACTGCCCACAGCCTCTGCAATGGCAGGCCAGAGTCACATTTTACAGGCTGCTTCTGTGGGTGGCACAATCAGTGCTGCAGCCCACTAGCAGCATTTGATTTACAAGCCCTGGGCACACACAGTGCACTGTACTAGGGTCTGACAAGTAAACCAAATATGCCAATCATGGAATCACTAATCCATAACAACAATTTACAAGGAGCACGTGTACTTTGGCACTGAACAACAGTGGCAAAGTGCCCAAACCATCTAGACCAGCAAAAATGGAGTCCAACAAACAGCAAAACACAGGAGGTAAAGGTAAAAAAATGGAAGGGAGACCCACGCCAATGGTGCCAGGCCTAACACGTGTCCCCTCCATTTGAAATGTGGGGAGAACTACCCACCCTCTTGGGAGTTCTCTTCACTAAGACCATCAGCATTGGCGTGTTGTGTTCCAGGGTGGTGTTCCACCGTAAAGTCCATCCCCTGTAGGGAAATGGACCACCTCAATAGCTTTGGATTCTCACCCCTCATTTGCATCAACCATCTGAGGGGTCTGTGATCTGTCTGAACCCAGAAGTGAGTCCCAAACAAGTATGGCCTCAGCTTCTTCAGAGCCCAGACCACAGCAAATGCCTCACGCTCAATCGCACTCCACCTCTGTTCCCGTGGAAGTAACCTCCTGCTAATGAAGGCTACAGGTTGGTCTAGGCCCTCTTCATTCAGCTGTGAGAGCAGAGCCCCCACACCATGCTCTGAAGCATCTGTCTGCACAATGAATTCTTCTGAGAAGTTGGGAGCCTTAAGCACGGGTGCTGTGCACATGGTAGATTTCAGGGCATCAAAACCTTTCTGGCAGGCGTCAGTCCAATTCACTTTCTTAGGCTGCTTCCTGGAAGTCAGCTCTGTAAAGGGGGCAACAATGGTGCCATAACCCTTGACAAATCTCCTGTAATACCCTGTGAGTCCTAGAAAGGCTTTCACCTCAGTCTGGGTCTTGGGGGGTTCACAAGCCAGAACGGTATCAATCTTGGGCTGTAGGGGGGCCACCTGGCCGCTCCCTACCTGGTTTCCCAAGTACACCACAGAACCCAGCCCAATCTGCCACTTGCTTGCCTTGATCGTGAGGCCTGCCCTCCACAGCACCTTCAACACTTCCCAGAGGTGGTGCAGATGTTCCTCCCAAGTGGCACTGAAAACTGCAATGTCGTCCAGGTAGGCTGCACTGAAATCCTCCAGCCCAACCAACACCTGGTTGACCAACCTCTGAAAGGTGGCAGGGGCATTCTTCATCCCAAAGGGCCTCAACCGGAATTGGTAGTGCCCATCTGGTGTGGAGAATGCTGACCTCTCTCTGGCCCCATCAGTTAAGGTGATCTGCCAGTACCCAGAAGTTAAGTCAAACGTACTGAGGTACTGGGCAGCCCCCAACCGATTGTTGAGCTCATCAGCTCTGGGGATGGGGTGCGCGTCAGTCCTGGTGACTGAATTGAGCCCTCGGTAATCCACACAGAATAGGAGTTCTGGCGTGGCGCCGGGTGCGGCAGCCTTCGGGACCAAGACCACTGTATTGGCCCAAGGGCTGACTGAGGGCTAAATCTCCCCTAGCGCTAACATCTTGGAGACCTCCTCCTTGATGCAAGTTCTGACCCTGTCAATCATTCTGTAAATCTTATGTTTTATGGGAGGACTGTCCCCAGTATCCACAGCATGGACACACCACTGAGTGACACCGGGGGTCAGGGAGAACAGATCAGAAAACTGTCCCAACAGTTGGCGACAGTCACTCTGCTGTTCAGGAGTCAGGGCAGGGGAAAGTGATAAACTGTCCACTGACCCATAATGCTCCTTTGCAGACAGGAGGTCAGGAAGAGGCTCAGTACCCTCCTCCATTCCAGCATCTGTTGCTAGGTGCATGCCCACTTCGGACCTCTCCAAGTTGGGCTTCAGGCGGTTCACATGCAGGACCCGCTAAGGGTTCCTAGAAGACTGCAAGTCCACCAAGTAGGTGACGTTACTCTTGCGCTCCACCACCTCAAATGGTCCGGTCCACTTATCCTGGAGCGCACAAGGCTCAACTGGGGCCATGACCCATACTTTTTGTCCAGGCTGAAACTTGATCAGAGTGGCATTCTGATCATACCACCGTTTCATCTCCTCCTGGCTGGCTTCCAGATTCGCCTGAGCGAGTTATCTGAAGTGCTTAGCCTGCTGTGTCCTGTTGTGTCCTTGTGCCCTTGTCGCTGCCCGCCATCCCACTGCTCTCGCCCTGGTGGGACAGGAGTCCCAGGGCCCCCAGAAAGCTGCGCTGCCACCGCCACACTCTGGTTGGAGACTACATCTCCCAGGGTGCAATGAGCCACCCGCAGGTGCCGCAAGTGAGGGGGGAGGCGCTTGAGTTTCAATCGCGCTCAAAGCGCTGCCTCCCCCCCGCGGCACGGGAGCCTGCTGTGTCCTGTTGTGTCCTTGTGCCCTTATCACTGCCTGCCATCCCACTGCTCTCGCCCTGGTGGGACAGGAGTCCCAGGGCCCCCAGAAAGCCGCACTGCCACCGTCACACTCTGGTTGGAGACTACATCTCCCAGGGTGCAACGAGCCACCCGCAGGTGCCGCGAGTGAGGGGAGAGGTGCTTGAGTTTCCATCGTGCTCAAAGCGCTGCCTCTCCCCCTCGGTGCGGGACGCGCCGGGCGGGCCCGTCCTTGCCCGTCATTGCCAGAAAGAGGCAGGACAGGGCCACCCCTCTGTCATCCAACCGATCGTGGCGGCCGTATACCATATTGAACCAAAAGGTACTGTGCCATAAGATAACCTAGCCCTGGGACTTATTGAGGGAAAACTGACTTTAACTGGACATCCAACCTTCCGTATTGTGGGCTAACTTCTTAAGGTCTCATTGCAACGCATAGCCATTTGTGTTACGCACCTATCTAACTGGGCTTTAAAATGGGCAAAAGGAAATCAATGGAGGGAGCGGGGTTGAATAATGGTTTGCTTGCGGGGGTAGGGAAGGGGAAAAAAGTCAAAAGGTCACACAAACGTGCCGCTAATAATTGTGTGATGGACAGGATAGATGTCCTTGTCCACGAGTGTGAAGATATTTTAGGCACAGAACTACCAATATCTAATCTTAATACGCAATTATCACCCCAAAAACCTAACCCATTACATGCACCAACCATCCCCTCAATGTTTTCCAAGCAGCCTAGGAAGGATGCACTGAAGCCCTGTAGTGAGAATTCACGGAATTCCATCGAAGTACAGCCGTTGGATTGTTCCACTCATGATAAATCTTCCCAATCCCCAACCTCGCCTTCCAATAGCAAAAGATCTGGCCCCTCTATTCCCTGTACGAATAGGTTTACAATCTTGGCAGACATCATGGATGCCCCGGTGGATCAGATTGCATCACCTTCGTCTCTAATTCAAATAGGGAGGAGTGAGGTGGCTGTCCCTTCCTTGAAAGATCTTTACCAACTTATTGTTTCCCTCAGGCAGGATATTGGAGCCATGAGAGTTAAGATTGACGAGCTTACTAACACGGTCAAAATTCTATCTCCCAATAACACCTCGCATAATCGCAAGGAGGTCCCTTGCCTTGTGGTTGATGAGCACCCACAGGTCCAGAGAATTCACCCCCCTCACCCAGGTTGGAAGAAACCAAATAGGCGGCAGGCTACCTGTACCCGCCCCAATAATGCACAATAAAGTATCTTTACTTCCCAGCCATGAACAGTTTGTGATCGCTAACCTCAGCCCTGGAATTCAGCTTCTCTGCAAGCTCCTGCCCACTGTATTACCCCCTTAAGTGCACCAATAATAACATGCCCAATGTTTGCTAACCCTTTAGAGATGAGTTACTCATTGCAAACCTCGTATCTAGAAGCAAGAAAGGTCTTTAGGGTTAATGTTCCCAAACTAAATATTAGGGCGGGCTATGAAAGCGAGGATTCACTAATAAATAAGTCAATACACTGGATCCGTCACGTTAGGGGATGCCGTTCACTTATATGGGAGGATATTGTTAGGGCTAGGAGGTGCACGTCACGCACAAAGCCACTGGATCATATTGAGCTCACCCTGACTAACACAGATCTGATAGAAAATCTCCTCTTGCTTGAGTTTCGCACCTGCTCCCCTGACTCCTCAGCAATACAGTTCAGGCGCTATCCGGTAGTGTCATCTGCAGAAAATCTAACTGATAAGCACTTGGCAGGGATCTCAAGAGGCTCGTCTCCACTAGAATCTAACGATTGACTACAAAATGTGTCCCCGAGAGTACAGCTGACACAGGCCTGTCGTTTAGCCACTGACCATACCCCCGCAAATGCTCAAATCATCTCTCATGAGCTAACTGCAGTAAAAACCCAAGATTTAGCCCTTCCCTTCCAGCTAAAAATTATTTCCTGGAATGTCGCCGGCCTGAGTAGTAAATTACCTCTACCACACTGGAATGATCTAATAGAGGACTACGACATCTCCGCTTTCCAGGAAACATGGAGCCTGGTTCTTTTATACAAATCAGGCTATAGCTGCTATTATATACCAGCTACCACTATAGGGAAGGGTCGCCCCTCGGGAGGATTGATTGTTTGGGTTAAAATTGCTCTTAACTGCAGAATATCTACCCATCAAATCTCGAGCCCTGACATCATGAGGCTCACAATCAAGGGCCCAAGAGGGGGGGTAATGATGGACCTGTTTAATGTTTATCTAAGGGGAACAGTTGGGGGCAAAGCTTCTTCCATTATCACACTTCTCGAACAAGGCTTGTCTAATTGTCTGCCCCAATCTAGAGTATTGGTTGCAGGTGATTTCAATAGCACCTTTGAGCCTCTCAGCACAGAGGATATAATAGGGATAGAGGAGGAAGATAGAAAATGGGGTATTCCCCTATTAACAATTCCCCCGGTAAAAAGATGGTCACAAGTGGCTATCCAATTGAATGCACTCACTGTGGAATATGGTCTAAGGGCAGTGAATGGGAGGACCAAGTCTGATGCTCAGGGAGCCCCCACTTATAATAGAGTAACTTGCCCATCTCGTATTGATTGCATCTTAGTAGATGTTGGGTTCTGGGGGCATGTTTTAGACATGATGGTGGGGAACACTTCAGATAGTGATCATAACCCTCTTTGTTTGTCACTAAGGCCTCCTTGGGCACATTCTTGCCCTATATCGTCTACTCAGATGTATTCTGTGACCAAAGAGGTGGTTCCCTCAAACTCTAGAAGAGCCTTAAAATGGCATAAGGTCGCCTTACAGGATGCAAAATTAGAGGCCATCAGACAAGTACTGCACAAAAGCACTAATGAGGTACGGGAAGGACTAGAAGCTGATCCTTCTAGTGCTTACATTATACATACACGCACTATTGAACACATTAGCACTTATTTTCTAGTTCCCAATAGGTCCACTAAGAATGTAGTACATACAAGGACAGAGCAATCTTGGTATAACAAAGATTGCAGACTCAAGAGGAAGGCCTTGGTAGTAGCCATTAGGGCTAAGATCAGTGCAGCTATTAAACTTACAAGGAAAGAATATAAAGAGGCCCAGCATCAAGCAAAGTTAGACTGGGATGAGACTAAATGGCAAGATCTTAAAAACGCCAGCTTAGCAAGGGATACTAACCTCTTTTGGACTCTGGTTAGACGGGCAAATAAGGGGGAAGCCGATCAAATTCCTAACCATATTCCATCTCAGGCTTGGTATGGTAATTTTAGTGAACTTTATTCTGGGTCTAATGATGCAGGTGTGGATGGGCAATACGATTTTCCTTTAAGTAATCTTGGGAATACCGACAGTGACCCATTCACTCTGAATGTTGTCGAATCTGCCATAAGTAGATTAGTGCCTGCCAAGGCCCTGGGCCCAGATGGCCTTCCTGGAGATCTGTTCCTTGCTGAACGGGACAAATGGGCTGAATATGTCCTCCTCCTTATTAACTCTATTTCTAGAGGATGTTCAGTCCCAGATTCATGGAAGGGAGCGGAGGTGGTCCCAATTTATAAGAAGAGAGCAAGAGAGGACCCTTCCAACAATAGGCCAATCAGCCTTATAGTAGACACTATGCAGAAGATAGTTGGCAGGGTCGTACTACAGAGAATCCAGTCGTGGGTGGAGGAGGAAGATATCCTCTCCCATTACCAGGCGGGATTCCGGACCAATACGGGAACGATGGACCAGGTCTTTAGACTCCTTCTGATATATTGGAAAGTGGTAGTGATTGGCAAAGGCAGTCTTTACCTCACTTTCATCGATCTAAAGACTGCCTTTGACCTGGTCCCCAGAAATGGGTTATGGGAAACGCTGCAGGACATGGGCACCCTCCACTAATTCTTAACCTTTTAGTAAGGCTTCATGAGGGCAATTACGCCCAGATAAGATGGGGGTCCCAAGGGCAGCTCACCGATAAGATCACAGTAAACAGGGGAGTCCGCCAGGGCTGTGTGATGGCACCCACCCTGTTCTCTTTATATATGAATGGGGTGGTTAGCTTTTTGCAAGAAACACCAACTGATGCCCCGGCCCTGGCAGGTAGTAAGGTGCCTACTCTCCTGTTTGCTGACGATACACTGCTGATCTCCAAGACCCCATCAGGCCTGCAAAAACTCCTGAACAGGTTTCAAACTTTTTGTAACACACGGGGGCTGGTAATAAACACATCTAAAACAAAATTTATGATTTTTAAGCCCCATAAATTGTTCAGGAATAACATCACACCAGATGGGTCGCACCTAGAGAGAGTTACTACGTTTGATTATCTAGGGATACGGCTCTCAGGAAATATGCAGTGGAGACCCCATCTTGACAAAATGCTCCTGAACCATAAACGTGCTGCCGGGGCACTGAGCAGAGAGCATCGCTCATCATTTAGTGGACCTGTTGCCCCGGCACTCAATGTTTATGGACCTAAAGCAGTTAGCTCGGCTATGTATGGTGCCGAGCTATGGGGTTTTGACAACCTTGATGAGATTAGTAGGTCAGAACACAAGTTCCTCAGGGACTTGATTATGCTACCTCAAGGCGTTCCCCTAACCCCCTTGATATATGACCTGGGGAGGCGCCATTTTAAAGACCTGGCTAAACTCCGCCCGTTGCTCTATTGGGCTCGTCTCAGGAGCACCCCGGAACTCTTTAACTATGCGGAGGCGTTCGCAGAAGTATTGAGTATGGATGTTAAGGGGATTAAATGGATCTCTAATCTTAAGGCATTAATGACAACACTTGGCCTTAAGGAATCTTGGGATACTCAAAACCCACCAAGTAAGGCAGAATTCAAACGGATCTACTGGGACTGGGTAGATGCCAGAGACCTCAGCAACCCAAACATGGGCAGGCTTACGGAAGCATTCTTCCAGTTTAAACAATCTAGAGGCTTTGAACCCTACCTGGATATAATCCAGATCCCTAGGGATAGGGCACTATTTATCCAATTTAGATTTGGCACACTTCCAGTCCGCGAATTCACTGCGAAGTGGGGTCCTCCCTACCAAACTATTGAAGAATGCCCTTCTTGTGGGTCTTTAAAGGAGAGTGTTGCACATCTCATGTTTGCTTGCCCAGGGTATGCTAAAGCAAGGTCTAGGTGGCTTGTGCCTATCTGTAAGCAATTAGGCACTTCTGACCACCAAGCGGCTCTGCGCATATTAAAATCTGATCCAAGAACCCTCTTTGTCTGCGGAACTGCCAAGTTCCTGGGTTGCGCCTGGAAAATGAGACACAGGGCTATGCAAAGAGCAAACTAATCCTGATCCAGAATCTTAGCGGGTACGCATAGTGAAACTAATGGCCTGGGTAAAGGCATTCCAAATCGTTATATCCTGTAATTGATATGAAATATTTAATTTTATATTTTAATTACGTTTTTAGCTTATCATTTTAGTCAGTAAAGTAATATTTACTTAGGAGTCGATAGCTTCATTTCGAATGTTGAAAACCTTGTATCGTCATATTTTATTAATTTTAATAGATTGTATCTTTTTCTTGTGTTCTGTTGAAATGTTTGATGCTTTTATGATATTTATATCGAAATAAAGCTATTTGACTGACTGACTGACTGGCTTAGTCTGGTTCCTGAAGGCCAGCATGTAGCTACATATATCTTGGGGAGGTTTACTGGGAGCTTTCTCCCAGCCTTCTTTCACCAGACTCAGAGGTCCTCTTACAGGATGCCCATACAGGAGCTCAAAGGGACTGAACCCTAAGGACTTCTGCGGTACCTCTCTGTAAGCAAACAAAAGGCATGGTAAGAGGACGTCCCACTTATGCCTCATGGATTCACCAAGACCCATAATCATGCCCTTCAGGGTCCGGTTGAATCTCTCAACCAGCCCATTACTTTGGTGTTGGTAAGGAGTCATGAACTTATAGGTAACACCGCACTCCTGCCACAGGGACTTCATATATTTAGATATGAAGTTGGTACCACGGTCGGACACTACCTCTCTGGGGAACCCCACATGGGAGAAAATCCCCATCAATGCATGACCCACCACGGGGGCTGTCACAGTCCAGAGAGGGGTGGCTTCCGGGTACCGGGTGGCATGGTCCACCAAGACCAGGATAAACCTGTTGCCCATGGCTGTCTTGGGATCCAGAGGCCCCACAATGTCAATACCTACCCTCTCAAAGGGGGTGCTGACTACAGGAAAAGCTTGGAGAGGAGCCGTGCACTTCCTCCCACTCTTACCACTTGCCTGGCAAGTCTGGCAAGACCTACAGTGAGCATCAGAATGCTTGCGCATTTGGGGCCAGTAAAAATGGGTGACAAGCCTTTCAAAGGTCTTGTCTTGCCCCAAATGCCCTGCCAAAGGCACATCATGAGCCAGACCCAGTAGGAAGGCTCTGAAATGCTGGGGTACCAGCAGCACATGGGCTGACCCAGGCTCAGCAACCTTAGGCTCGCTATACAGGAGACCATTCTCCCAGTATATCCAATGTGATCCGGACTGATCACCTGCTGCCTGGTTTGCAGCCTGTTGCCACAAACCAATGAGAGAAGGGCATGTCTGCTGCTCCTGGCAGAACTCCTCCCTGGTGGGGCCCCCTTCCTGCTGCCAATGGGTCAGCTCAGGCAGGTCCCTCAGTTCAGCCATTTGTTCCCCTGTAGGCTCCAGGGCATCCCCCTCAAGGTTTGCCTCCTCCTGGACCGTGGGAACTTCGTGGGCCGGTTTCCCACGCCCCCTGCCTCTTCTTTTTCTGACAGGCACCTGGGCCACTCTTTCAGGCTCCAGGTCTTCTTGAATGCCCTTACCGGCTGCTATAGACCGAGTGGTCACATACGCCCACTCAGGTAGACCCAACATCTCTAAATGAGGCCTCCTCTCCACCTTCGCCCAGGAGGAGCTCTCCAGATCATTGCCTAGCAGACAGTCAACAGTCATGGCTGGCCTCACAGCTACTCTCAAGGTACCTGAGACCCCCCCACTCAAAGAGAACCTGTGCCACTTTGCAAAGGCGCTCTGAATTGTCAGCGGCAACTACTGGGTGGAATGTGTTGGGGACCACCTGCTCTTCAGACACCAGCCGACGACTGACAACTGTCACACTGGCTCCGGTGTCTCTCAGACCCTCCACACTATGGCCATTGATAGTCACCCACTGCCTGTACTTTTTAGTGTTATCAGGCAGATGAGTTCTTGGGACCATCTAACTGTCTCCTAAAGAGACCAGGGACATCTCAGCGGGACCCCACCCACCTTGGGCACCCAAGTCCTCCCCCAAGGCTACACGAGCCTGTTCCCGGGGTGGTGCACCAGTGGGTGCGGTGGTAACCGGTTTGGGACACTTAGGATCCCCCCGGAAGTGGTCCATCTGACCACAACTAAAACAGGTCTTGGGGCCCCTCTGAACAGGCCTACCTGTCAGGACCCATGGTTTCTTCTCAGTGGGAGGCTGGGAACCCTAACCTTGGTTCCCTTGGGGATTACTTTGCGGCCCTTTTTGGAACTCCTTTTGTTTACCCTTGTCCCCCCCACTCTTCTGCTGGGGACCCTGCCCACCCTTGGTGGAGTCTCCCACAAGACCTTTTTGGACCCTGGTACTGACCTAGCGGTCCGCATCCACAGCAAGCTTCCTGGGGTCAGTCAGCTTACTATCAATCAGGTGCTAGCGTCGCTCTGGAAAACAACTACTGGACAAGTGCTCCCATGCAATCAAATGATAGAGCCCCTGTAAATCAGTTACCTTGCTACCCTTCACCCATCCATCCAGTGCTCTGCAAAAATAAGATACATACTCCACCCAAGTACTTGACTCCAGCTTCTTGCAGTTACTAAATTTATGCCTATAAAGCTCTGGGGTCAACCTATACCTGGCTATCAAGGCTTCCTTCATGGGGGCATAGGACATCTGATCCTCAGTGGGAAAAGCTAGTAAGGTCTCCCTCCCTTCACCGATGAAGTGGCCCCACAACCTCGTTCCCCAATCTCTCTCAGGAACCCGGTGGGACTTCGTTGCTATTTCATAGGCCTTGAACCACTGCTTCATGAAATCTTTGATAACATCTTTGGGAATGTATACTTTTCCTTCCCCAGGCACAGATGGTGTGCTGACACCAGAGGGAGTGATCTCTAGACTCTTTGCTTTCAGCTCCAACTCCCTCAACCCTCTCTCATGCTCTAAAAGCATCTTCTTTTCCTCCATGGCCAATTTCTTGCTCTCCAACTCCAACCTCTTATTCTCTAAGTCACCCTGGCTCCCCAGCTTGAGCTTAGCAAGCGCCAACTCATGCACTCTGCTTTTCTCCCTGTCCTCCAACTCTTCTGGAGACAGACCCCTTGAAGACACACTGCTGCCTTGCCTGGGGGGCACCCCTCTCCAGTTAGGCCCACTAGCCCATCCTCCTGCCCTTCTAAATTCTCCCCCTCCACCATAGGCTCCTCGGTCTGCCCACTGGCATTCCTTGCTTCCAACCAGGCCCTCAGCACCTTTTGGAAATCCTCCTTCCTGGTGAGGCCTCTCACGGAGATTTTAAATTTTTTGAAGATGCCTTTAAGTTGTGGCACAGTGTAGGTATCAACCCTCTCCTCTTCAAATTCAATATCCACAGTTGCAAGTGATGCTGCTTTACTCATGGTGAAAATTGGCAGTTCTCAAGATGCAAAAAATTCCAAGGAAAAAAAACACTCTTCCAAATGTACGTGGTTGCGTAATGGTCTGCACTTTTCTAGTAGTGTACACCAATCACTGTATGTAAGTCACAAATGCAAGTCCAGGATCCTCACGGCTGACCACCAATGTTAAAAATGGGAGTCTCTAGTTGGCAGAGGTAGGTACCTTTGTCCAAATAGGGACCCTTGCTTCTAGTCAAGGTAAGGGGGATACACTCCTAAAATAACCCCTGCTCACCCCCTTGGTAGCTTGGCACGAGAAGACAGGCTTATCTCAGAGGCAGTCTGTAAAGCATTTGTGAACACATTCAGTAAAACAGTGAAAACACTACAAATGAACATCACACCAGTTTAGAAAAATAAGTAATCTTTATCTAAACCAAAACAAGACCAAACGACAAAAATCCACAATACAGCTATCAAGTTATCCTTAAAAAGGGGAGGTGATGCTTCGTTGGCGCCTGCGTCGGTTCCTTACGACCCCAGGGAGGTGAGGTCTCTGTTCTTTACTGCAGCGCAGGGGAGGTAAGACGTCAGTTCCTTACTGTGTCGGGGAGGTGACGTCACGGATGGCGGCGAGGCGGCGGTTCCTTACGACGGTGCGATGTCGATGGATTCGGGAGTCACCCACGTCAAGGATCGGCTCCGCGATTATGAAGCAAAGGTGTTGGTGAAGTCGGGGCTGCGGTGCGAGTCGGGACGTTGCGCCGTGGATGTCAGAAGCGGTGTCCTCGGCTCCGGTGCAGGCAGCGGCCTCGATGACGGCTTCAGAGTCGATACGGCACGGCGTTGGGCCTACGGTGCAAGTCGGGGCGGTGCGTCGTGCTCTTCATGAGTGGTGCCCACGGCTTCGGTACAGGTTACAGCATCACTCGCCGGCGTCGGTGTTGCAATTTCCTTCTGTACCAGCTGAAACAGCTGTTCCAGATGCAGAGAGACAGACGGGATGAAGTCTTTGTGTCCCTGAGACTTCAGAACAGGAGGCAAGCTCAGTTTCAAGCCCTTGGAGATCTTTTCTTCAAGCAGGTGACAAAGCAAACAGCAAAGTCCTTTTTCTCCTTTCCTTGGCAGCAAGAAGCCACTGCAAGCCAACCCCAGACAGCAAACAGCACAGGGGCAGTATTCCTCCTCAGCTTATCCAGCTATTCTCCTTGGCAAAGGTTCCTCTTGATTTCCCAGAAGTGATCTAAAAGTCTGGGGTCTGCCTTTGTCTCTGAAGGCAGAGAGTGTTTGTACCCAGCCAAAACCAGTTCTGTCCTCACTGGTGCAGCTTCTTGGCAGGAGGTGGAGACAGCATTGTTGAAGGCAAACAAGGCCCATTCAGGTGAAAGGAAATCCCCTCCCCTACTCTAAATGCAGCCCAGGTCTATTCAGACCAGCCCTGACTCATCAGACTTCTGGAGCCGCTGCTCCTCTCCAGCCCCTGTCATCCAGAAGCCAGACATGAAATACACAAACCTAGCAGAGGCACACTGGATGGTTAGGCAAGAAAATACCTACTTTCTAAAAGTGGTATTTTCAAACACAGAATGTAAAAATCACCTTCACTAAAAGATGCATTTTAACATTCTGAGTTCAGGCATACTAAACATTATTTTTCTACCTTGTTCCCAGGGCCAGTTATGTCTATAAGATGTTATAAACAACTCTCCATTCTGTCCTATGGGAACAGGTAGCCTTGCAATAGTGAAAAAAGAAATTGGCAGTATTTCACTATCAGGACATGCCACACACATCAGGGCATGTCCTACCTTTCACATACAATGCACCCTGCCCACAGTGGTACCTTGGGCCTTCCTTAGGGGTGACTAATATGTAGAAAAGGAAAGGTTTAGGGACTGGTAAGTGTGTGCACTTGCCAAGTTGACATGGCACTCCCAGACTGCCCACATCCTCTGCAATGGCAGGCCAGAGTCACATTTTACAGGCTGCTTCTGTGGGTGGCACAATCAGTGCTGCAGCCCACTAGCAGCATTTGATTTACAAGCCCTGGGCACACACAGTGCACTGTACTAGGGTCTGACAAGTAAATCAAATATGCCAATCATGGAATCACTAATCCATAACAACAATTTACAAGGAGCACTTGCACTTTGGCACTGAACAACAGTGGCAAAGTGCCCAAAGCATCTAGACCAGCAAAAATGGAGTCCAACACACAGCAAAACACAGGAAGTAAAGGCAAAAAATGGAAGAGAGATCCTTGCCAATGGTGCCAGGTCTAACAGCAGTGTGTAACCAAATAAATCTTGATCAAAGCGGCCGTAATTTGATTAGATGTTACACAGGGTAGTAAAAATTACAATGTAAAGTCCCTGGTAAGGTCGCCCATCACAATGTGCTTATATAGAATCGCCAAATGGTTCAGGTGGTTCTAAATAGCATGTGTAAAAGAAATGAGTACATAACATCGAGTGCTCTGTTAGTAATTATGGAGATTATCTCAGTGAGGATAGGTATCTCAATACTAATACATCTGTAAGACCACTAGTGGGTTAGTCACATGCTGTCACATGTAAGGACAATCCTTAATTTAGGATCAGGCACAAAGAAATAAAATGGGGGGACGGGACTCGTACAGGTGGTTATGAAAGCCAGGTCTTGTCAGGACCAGAACTTGCTTGGAGGGAGAGCCAGAAAGAGCCAAAGAAAACTAGCAAAGCCTATAGTCCCATAAGAGACATATAATGTGACTTCCACAGTGAAAAAATAACTACATAAGAAACCTAATGAGAAAGATCATCAAAGATAAGCTGAAAAATATCTTATCTCACAATGTCGTTCACCCGTGGAAGTCCCCGGGGCCGAGGTGGCCCAGGGAACGGGGGCCACAAGGCCCCCCTTCCATAAAGATTATTAAAATTATTTTTATAAAAGAGGCACAGCCCTGGGGGATGGGGTCCCGGGGCCAAAATAGGCCTCAGGAGGGGGCCTGCACGGCCCCCCTCCTTTGAATGTACATTTTTTTTAATTAAAAACAAGTGGCCATGCCCCAGGGGGTGGGGTCCCAGGGCCGAATTGGCCTCAGGAAGCGAGCGGCGCAGCCCCCTTCCCGTTTTTTTTTTTAATTTAAAAAATGGCATAGGCCCTGGGGGATGGGGTCCCCAGACTCAAAAAGTGTTAAGGGGAGGGGAGCCACACAGCCCCCCTTCCAGAAAGAAGAGAAAAAAGAGAAGCCGGCATCTCGCCGGAGGCCCCGCCCCTCCCTGCACCACTGTGCAAACGCACCTCCTAGCGCGTTGTGGGATGGGGGATTAAGTCCCCTAGAATCTTAAGGGTCCTTAGGGGCCAACTATCCCACCAGGTATCTCCAGTAAGCCCCACACAGTGGGATTGCTGAGAGGTGGTCCGAGGCCACGCCCCTTTTTACACCACTCTGCAAACGTGCCTCTTGGCGCACTGCTGGTGGGGCAATGAGGTCCACATGTGTCCTGAGGACCTCAGGACTAAAGTGGACTTCCTCCCCCGAGCAGCAGTGCGCCAGGAGGCGTGTTTGCAGAGTGGTGTAAAAAGGGGGTTTGCCTCAGACCACTCTCAACAATCCAGCTGTGTGGGGCTTACTAGAGATAACAGGAGGGCTAGTTGGCCCCCAGGGATCCTCAGGAGGCAAGAGGACTTCATCCCCCTACCAAGAGCACACCAGGAGGTTTGTTTGCAGAGTGGTGCAGAAAGGGGGCGAGGCCTTTGTGCAGCTCTCAGCAATCCAGCTATCTGGGGCTTACTTTAGGTGTCAGGTAGGCTAGTTGGCCCATAAGGACCCCCAGCATCGAAGGGGACTTTAAATCACCCTCCCAGAGCGCACCAGGGAGCACGTTTGCAGCATGGTGGGCAAAGGGTGCGTGGCCTGCTATGAAACTTACCAATGCTGCTGTGTGGGACTTACTGGAGGTAATAGGAGGGGTAGTTGGCCCCCAAGGTCATCCTTGGGGGGCAACTACCCCTCATGTTACCTCCAGTAAGTCCCACACAGTGGTATTGCTAAGAGGTCTTTGGAGGCCACGCCCCCCTTTCTCCACCACTCTGCAAATGCACCTCCTGGCACTCTACGGGTTGGGGGATGAAGTACACTTTGCTCCTGAGGGACTTTGGGGGCCAAGAAGTCCTCCTGGTACCTCCTGTAAGTCCTACGCAGCGGAATTTCTGAGCGCTGGTCGGAGGCCCAGCCCCCTTTCTGCACCACTCTGCAAACACAACTACTACGTTATTGTTATAAATTAGCATTTAAAAAACCTTAGAGATTCACTGAAAAAACTATAGGTTTCAGGGACGTTATAGTTAGCAATTAGCATTTTAAAAAACTTAGAAATTCACTGAAAAAACCATAGGTTTCAGGGACGTTATAGTTAGTAATTAGCATTTAAAAAACCTTAGAAATTTACTGAAAAAACCATAGGTTTCAGGGACGTTATAGTTAGAAATTAGCATTTAAAAAACCTTAGAAATTCACTTAAAAAACCACAGGTTTCTGGGACGTTATAGTTAGTTGGACATTTCACTCGTACAGAGAAACCAGAGAAATTTGGCCGTTATAGTTAGTTGAGCTAACTATAACTCGTGCCCCCGAAATGCACTGCTGATGACATCACTTCACTGATGGCATCTCAAATGACATCACTGATGACATCATCACCTTAATATCTGATGCACCTCCTCAAACCCTAATATACATACACCCACTCTAAAATACAGACTACCATTCTTGAAACCCTAGACACACCAATACCAGTTAGTACATACTCACTCACTGATTCATAGGTCTACACACATCCACTCACCCATACAGCCACTCATACACACAGTCACTCACCAATACAGCCACTGAAATATGCACTCATACACCTATACAGATACTCACACACCACCACTCTACCATAGAGTTACTCACACACCCAGTCAGTCACCCAAAGACTCAATCACAGTGCCATTTACTCACCAATACAGTTATACACACACCACCTCACGTTTTCATACAGATACTAACACATACTTACTCTCTTATACAATCACTGACACAAGCATACACTCATCCATACAGCCACTCTCACAATCACTCACTCTCACATATAGTCAGTTATATACTCCAACGCTCACATATATTGCCTTTCACATATGTAGTTACTCACACATATACCACTGAGACATCCATTCACTCTCCAACACAGCCAAACGCACACTCACTGACACATAGAGCCCCTCGCAGATGCACTCATGAACCCATACATCCACTGAATCACCCCCTCACACATCCATGCAGGGAGTTATACCTCCCCACCCACCCACACAGACACTCAGGCACCCATACAGCTACTCAGATAACCAATCATTAACCCATATAGACACTCATGTAGCTACTCACCAACCCATGCAGTCACTTACATACCAACTGACGAACTGATACAGACATTCACCTAGATTAGTCATTCACCCATGCATTCACTAAGACACGTTTAATCACTCACTTATACAGTCAGTCACGCACCCACTAAATCATCCAATCAGAAACTCATACATCCACTCATTCTTCAATACACCTTTGCGTATCTATATAGAACATTCTTAAACTTTTTAGAATCACTCAGTCACTGGCTGATGTCATCAGTGATGTCATCAGTGATGTCATTTGAGATGTCATCAGTGATGTCACTGACCATGTCATGAGTGATGTAATATGTGACGTCATCAGCAGTGCATTGTGGGGGCGCAACTTATAGTTAGTTCAACTAACTATAACAGCCAAATTTTTCTGGTTTTGTACGAGTGACATGTCCACCTAACTATAATGTCCCTGAAACCTGTGGTTTTTTCAGTGAATATATCATCGTCATTTTGTCTCCTGAATGCACTGATTTCACTTTGCACTTTATTAATATTAAAACAGTGCGAAAAAAAATAAGAAAATAAAAAGACCTCTTCAAGCTACAACCTGATGTGATCTCGCTGTGTGGAGTGCTACCTTTCTGTGTCCTTCTGTAATGGCGATGGAACGTACGTGAAGGGTAACACTGGATACTGTTTTCCCATATATATATATATATATGAACACAAGCAACCAGCTCCCACAGAATTAACCATGGAAGAAGGCACGGACTTCAGGCAGTTAGGATACGGCATCTGTTTTATTAGTTCAGGTCAGTCTCAATCCCAAAGGTAAAAAAGAGACGCGTTTCGGATTGCTAGAAGCCTTTGTCAATCGGGTTGGCGCCATTGTAACAGCAGTAAATATAGCCCATCCCACTTAATGCAATAATAGACATAAAAAACATACTGTCAAGCATGAAATCACAATATAATCCTATAATGAGTATGCAAAATTTCTATGCATGGGTAACAACGATGTAACAAATAAATACATTTGATAATGGCTAAATTGCATAGTGCATAATATATCGTTGTCATGATTTCATGCATATATAAAAATATAATATTCAAGTCATCCGCACTAGTTGGAAAGTTGATTATATATGCTTTGTGCTGCCAAACCCCCATTACGTGTCGCCTGAATAATAAAAGAAACAAAATGTATTGCGTGCATTAAAAGAATCATGCTGTTGTTCTTCCCCTCAATATTCATTTCACAGTACCCTCTGACCCAACATATTCGTCAACGCTGGTAACAGATCCGCCAGCATATGGCCTCTGACCTCTATTGCAGGAACAATGTTCTCTTTTGCCCAGCCTCTGAAAACTCTGATCAAAACACAATTATCAAAGGGCATAGGGACAGGAAGAATAACAGCCGCTTCCCCGGGGGCCCAATTGTGCACAAAGTGTGAATATTCAACTAGTGTGTCGGCCTCCCAGTGCGTGCTTTAATCTCAGCGGGACTACCCATCCCATAATGCAGCTTGCCATTACTATAAATAGCGGAGTTTCACAGGCAAAAAAACAGCCTCAAAGTCCGTACAAAAAACATACAATCTGGACAAGGTACTGAAGTTAAAAGCAATGCTATGTAAATAGTCAATAGAGGGGAAACAAAGTCTCAATGTCCTGATTAACAAACAGCATATCAAATTGGATTCGAACCAGGCACAAGTTCGAGATTGAGGGAGACCGATGAATAAAAATTGAATTCGTCAAACGAACCTCACCGCATCGGCATAGGCCATCTGCGGTGCCCAGTCACCAGGTGGCGCCAGTCTTCTGGACAAGGCATTTCTTGCTGGGAAAACGTAGAACCTGCGCTGGCAGTCACAAAAACTGCCCCGCTACGGGCCCCGGGTCTCCCTCTGCAGTCAACCTCGTTCCTCTTCCCGGCTGCCAAACTGGGGGCTCCCCTCTAGCACTCCCGTACTCCTCCAGAAACATGCGGTCAAAGGGGAGAGCCACAAACGACTGGTGTTCCGTGTATAGCATGACGACCACTCACGCTGAATTGAATGAACACAAGCAACCAGCTCCCACAGAATTAACTATGGAAGAAGGCACAGACTTCAGGCAGTTAGGATACGGCATCTGTTTTATTAGTTCAGGTCAGCCTCAATCCCAAAGGTAAAAAGAGACGCGTTTCGGCTTGCTAGAAGCCTTTGTCAATCTGGTTGGCGCCCTTGTAACAGCAGTAAATATAGCCCATCCCACTTAATGCAATAATAGACATAAAAAACATACTGTCAAGCACGAAATCACAATATAATCCTATAATGAGTATGCACAATTTCTATGCATGGGTAACAACGATGTAACAAATAAATACATTTGATAATGTCTAATATGTATATATATCTACGCTCCAACTTCCAAAGGAATGATGAGCACTCGCGGGGTTTCAGGATTCCCAAATTTTATTCCAAGAGCAGACGCGTTTCGGCGGTTGCCTTTTTCAATGCTCATACAGATACAAGACGTATTTCCTGCAGACTCTCTTTTATATGGTATTCATTCACCATGTCAGTTCCAGTCTAGAGAGAAGAGAGGAGAGTTAGTGATGCACTATGCTATTCCGGGCGACATCTTGCATGTATTATCAAAGTTTTTTCATGCGCCTCTGCCCTAAATGGGCTATCTCCTCCTTCAATCTGCAGCTACACATATTAGTTCATATTATCAGTCTCCTTTGCCCCTCGCCCAAACCGCAAGGCAGCTTTTCATCAGCAAATACCTACCCGCAGGGATTGGTCCAATTGCCTTTCCCCGAGATTTGAATAATCTCCGAACTTCATCAACGGGGACCTCCGTGCCTCCATGCACTCTTGTGGCGGTTCTGACAGAGTCTTTACATAAAACAGCTCCAAGTTCCACCAAGCTCTTATAGAACTCTTCCTGGGCGGGTGCTACTGCATGAGAGGGTGGAACTCTCATAATATGTATGCTCCGACTTCCAAAGGAAAGATGAGCACTCGCAGGGTTTCAGGATTCATGAATTTTATTCCAAGAGCAGACGCGTTTTGGCGTTTGCCTTTTTCAATGCTCGTACAGATACAAGACGTGTTTCCTGCAGACTTTCTTTTATATGGTGTTCAATCACCGTGTCAGTTCCGGTCTAGAGAGAAGAGAGGAGAGTTAGTGATGCACTATGCTATTCCGGGCACCATCGTGCATGTATTATCAAAGTTTTTTCATGTGCCTCTGCCCTAAATGGGCTATCTCCTCCTTCAATCTGCAGCTCCACATATTAGTTAATTTTATCAGTCTCCTTTGCCCCTCGCCCAAACCGCAAGGCAGCTTTTCATCAGAAAATAGCTACCCGCAGGCATTGGTCCAATTACCTTTCCCCGAGATTTGAATAATCTCCGAACTTCATCGACGGGGACCTCCGAGCCTCCATGCACTCTTGCGGCCGTTCTGACAGTGTCTTTACATAAAACAGCTCCAAGTTCCACCAAGAACTTATAGAACTCTTCCTGGGCGGGTGCTACCGCATGAGAGGGTGGAACTCTCATGATATGTACGCCCCGACTTGCAAAGGAAAGATGAGCACTCGCAGGGTTTCAGGATTCATGAATTTTATTCCAAGAGCAGACGTGCTTCGGCGGTTGCTTTTTTCAATGCTCGTACAGATACAAGACGTGTTCCCTGCAGACTCTCTTTTATATGGTGTTCAATCACCGTGTCAGTTCCGGTTTAGAGAGAAGAGAGGAGAGTTAGTGATGCACTATGCTATTCCAGGCGCCATCTTGCATGTATTATCAAAGTTTTTTCATGCGCCTATGCCCTAAATGGGCTATCTCCTCCTTCAATCTGCAGCTCCACATATTAGTTCATATTATCAGTCTCCTTTGCCCCTCGCCCAAACCGCAAGGCAGCTTTTCATCAGCAAATAGCTACCCGCAGGGATTGGTCCAATTACCTTTCCCCGAGATTTGAATAATCTCCGGACTTCATCGACGGGGACCTCCGTGCCTCCATGCACTCTTGCTGTGGTTCTGACAGTGTCTTTACATAAAACAGCTCCAAGTTCCACCAAGCACTTATAGAACTCTTCCTGGGCGGGTGCTACCACATGAGAGGGTGGAACTCTCATAATATGTAAGCTCCGACTTCCAAAGGAAAGATGAGCACTCACGGGGTTTTAGGATTCATGAATTTTATTCCAAGAGCAGACGCGTTTCGGCGGTTGCCTTTTTCAATGCACGTACAGATAGAAGACGTGTTTCCTGCAGACTCTCTTTTATATGTTGTTCAATCACCATGTCAGTTCCGGTCTAGAGAGAAGAGAGGAGAGTTAGTGATGCACTATGCTATTCCGGGCGCATCTTGCATGTATTATCAAAGCTTTTTAATGCGCCTCTGCCCTAAATGGGCTATCTCCTCCAATCTGCAGCTCCACATATTAGTTCATATTATTAGTCTCCTTTGCCCCTCGCCCAAACCGCAAGGCAGCTTTTCATCAGCAAATAGCTACCCGCAGGGATTGGTCCAATTACCTTTCCCCGAGATTTGAATAATCTCCGAACTTCATCGATGGGGACCTCCGTGCCTCCATGCACTCTTGCGGCAGTTCTGACAGTGTCTTTACATAAAACAGCTCCAAGTTCCACCAAGCACTTATAGAACTCTTCCTGGGCGGGTGCTACCGCATGAGAGGGTGGAACTCTCATAATATGTATGCTCCGACTTCCAAAGGAAAGATGAGCACTCACAGTGTTTCAGGATTCATGAATTTTATTCCAAGAGCAGACGCGTTTTGGCGGTTGCCTTTTTCAATGCTCGTACAGATACAAGACGTGTTTCCTGCAGACTCTCTTTATATGGTGTTCAATCACTATGTCAGTTCCGGTCTAGAGAGAAGAGAGGAGAGTTAGTGATGCACTATGCTATTCTGTGTGCCATCTTGCATGTATTATCAAAGTTTTTTCATGCGCATCTGCCCTAAATGGGCTATCTCCTTCTTCAATCTGCTGCTCCACATATTAGTTCATATTATCAGTCTCATTTGCCCCTCGCCCAAACCGCAAGGCAGCTTCTCATCAGCAAATAGCTACCGGCAGGGATTGGTCCAATTACCTTTCCCCGAGATTTGAATAATCTCCGAACTTCCTCGACGGGGACCTCCGTGCCTCCATGCACTCTTGCGGCCATTCTGACAGTGTCTTTACATAAAACAGCTCCAAGTTCCACCAAGCACTTATAGAACTGTTCCTGGGCGGGTGCTACCGCATGAGAGGGTGGAACTCTCATAATATGTACGCTCCGACTTCCAAAGGAAAGATGAGCACTCGCAGGGTTTCAGGATTCATGAATTTTATTCCAAGAGCAGATGCCTTTCGGCGGTTGCCTTTTTCAATTCTCGTACACATACAAGACATGTTTCCTGCAGACTCTCTTTTATATGGTGTAAATCACTGTGTCGGTTCTGGTCTAGAGAGAAGAGAGGAGAGTTAGTGATGCACTATGCTATTCCGGGCACCATCTGGCATGTATTATCAAAGTTTTTTCATGCGCCTCTGCCCTAAATGGGCTATCTCCTCCTTCAATCTGCAGCTCCACATATTAGTTCATATTATCAGTCTCCTTTGCCCCTCGCCCAAACCGCAAGGCAGCTTTTCATCAGCAAATAGCTACCCGCAGGGATTGGGCCAATTACCTTTCCCCGAGATTTGAATAATCTCTGAACTTTATCGACGGGAACCTCCATGCCTCCATGCACTCTTGCGGCGGTTCTGACAGTGTCTTTACATAAAACAGCTCCAAGTTCCACCAAGCACTTATAGAACTCTTCCTGGGTGGGTGTTACCGCATAAGAGGGTGGAACTCTCATAATATGTACGCTCCGACTTCCAAAGGATAGATGAGCACTCGCGGGGTTTCAGGATTCATGAATTTTATTCCAAGAGCAGGCGAGATTCGGTGGTTGCCTTTTTCAATGCTCGTACAGATACAAGACGAGTTTCCTGCAGACTCTCTTTTATATGGTGTTCAATCACTGTGTCAGTTCCGGTCTAGAGAGAAGAGAGGAGAGTTAGTGATGCACTATGCTATTCCGGGCGCCATCTTGCATGTATTATCAAAGTTTTTTCATGCGCCTCTGCCCTAAATGGGCTATTTTCCAAAACAGGTCACATATAATTAACCAGAGAGGAGACATACAGATTCTGTATGTCTCTTACGTAATGCGATTACAGATAGTAAGGATACTAAATAGAGATAACCAAAAAAATCTCTCCTCTCTGGTTAATTATATGTGACCTGTTTTGGAAAACCATGTATGTAACAATGTTCAGCTGTTAGTGCCACTAAATTGATTTCTCGACATGTCGGAGCAAGTCTGTAAATATGTATAATTAATGTATAGCTAATGTGTTTTTAGATTATGTACTATTGTATATAATATGTAAATATATTTTTTGTATATACTTTTTGTAGCCCTGAAGAAGTCCGAGAAAGGATGAAACGCGTTGGCTATGACGTTTATTTTAAAGATGAAGAGAAAAGAATAAAGAATATTGTGAACGACAAATATCCGGTGTTGAATGCAGTGATTATATAGAATTTTTTACGCTTACCCGACATGTTTTGAAGTTTAAAAACTGTGAATCATTCTCACACTAGATTACCAGTAATGTGGTAGTAGAGACTGTTTTTTGTTGTGTGCTGAACCATGATGTGAATATATATATATATATATATATATATATATATATATATATATATTATCTACTGGCGGTCGCCAGTAGATAGTTATAGTTACAACCTATTATCCATAGGAAATCCGCTACATTCTATTTGAAATAACTCTCTTGCCGGTTGACGTATCTTTGCGAAATTTTCAAACTTCGTGGGGCGCTCCGGTCCGCTCCTACCCTGAAAGTCTCGGGGTGATACGTCAAGCGGGGGCCGAGAAAAAGGGGGGTCCCAAAACGCGTTTTCCCCATGCATTTTCCCATAGGAAACTTTAGACACGGCTACAGCCCGAACTGCTGAACGGAATTACACCAAATTTGGCAAAGAGGTAGTTCTTGGTTCAGAAAGAACCCTTTTGTTAAATGGTGTAAATCCGTTCAGTAGTTGCTGAGAAAATCAAAAAGTAAAAGTACATATATATCTATGGGCACGGAGGATTCGCGCACCCTCCCGATCACGAGCTGCATGTTAATTGGTTGTCAGCTGGCTGTCAACATTCCGATTCAGGAAATGTTGGCAGCCATTTTGTCCCTCGGTAGAACCGAGGGACAGAAACAAGTGCGCAAAGCGCACAAAGGGGGAGGGTAGAAACATCCTGACCCCCTAGGTTTGCTCAGGGGTCCCACAAGGACCCCCTGGGCAAAAAAAAAATTTTTTTTTTTTTAAATCGGCAGGATGCGCTCAGGGAGCGCGAACCCTGCCGAAAACATCGAAGCGCGGTCTCCCGCGCTTCGATAGTCAACTGGCCCCGGGTGGCCCAAGTCCCGGGGGCATGCTGGGGGGGTTAATTTTATGTGTGGGGTGCCTCTAAGGGCTCCCCAAGCCCCGGGGACCACCACCCCCGGGGCTTTATGTACAATGGTGCGGGAGGGCTCTGAGCCCTCCCGCAGCCCCGGGGACCACCACCTCCCCGGGGCTTCTTTTTTAATTAAAAACCTGTGTGGGGGGCTCCAGCCCCCACACGCCCGGGGACCACCACCTCCCCGGGGCACTAAGAAAATTACAATGGGGGTCCGTTTTGGACCCCCAGAGCCCCGGGGACCACCACCTCCCCGGGGCTGTGCACTGAATGGGAGGGGGCCGCGCGGCCCCCTCCTGGAGCCCTTGATGGCCCTGGGGACCACCACCCCCAGGGCCGGCTCCTGCAGTGTCCCGGGGTGCCTACCCCCGGGACACTGCTGCTTTGGATATTGGAAGAGAGAGCAGGAAACCTGCTCTCTCTTCCAATATCCAAAGCCGATTGCTTTCCACATGGGGGAGCTGCATCTTAGCAGCTCCCCATGTATAAAGCAATGCCGGCTCCCGTAGGACACGGGGAGCCGGCGGGACTGTGGGGGATTGGGGACCCCCCACAGTCCCCAACGAGAGGGCCAGCCCCGGGGGATGGGGTCCCCGGGGCAAGTAGTGGCCCGGGAGGGGGCCACGCGGCCCCCTCCCCAAAAAAAAAAAAATTTTTTAAAAAACGATCGGGCCCGCATGCCCCGCCCCTTCCTTCACCACTCTGCAAACGCGCCCCTGGCGCGTTTGCAGAGGGGGGAACGACCCCTTGAATATTGGGGGTCCCTGGGGCCAACTAGCCCACCAGGAACCTCCAGTATGCGCCAGGGGGCTGCCTTGCAGAGAGGTGTACAGAGGCCACGCCCCTTTTACACCTCTCTGCAACGCAGCTCTATGGCGCTTTTGGAGGTATATGGTGGGCTAGTTGGACTCCGGGGACCCTCAGGATTCAAGGGGACTTAATCCCTCAACCTAAAACGCGCCACTGGGCGCGTTTGCACAGTGGTGAGGGAGGGGGCGGGGCTTGAGGTGACATGTGTGCAAACAGGCCCCGTGGCGCGTTTTAAGATGGGGAATTAAATCCCCTTCAATCCTGAGGGTCCCTGGGGGCCAACTAGCCCAACAGGTACATCCAGAAAGCGCCACAGAGCTGCGTTGCAGAGAGGTGTAAAAGGGGTGTGGCCTCTCTACACGTCTCTGCAACGCAGCCCCTGGCGCATATTGGAGGTTCCTGGTGGTCTAGTTGGCCCCTAGGGACCCTCAGGATTCAAGGGAACTTAATCCCCCAACTTAAAACGCGCCACGGGGCGCGTTTGCAAAGATGTCACCTCAGGCCCCGCCCCCTCCCTTCACCATTGTGCAAATATTCCTCTAAAATCAGCCGAAATAGGAATTCCGATTTACTCACCTGTTATAAGGAGAGACCTCAGTGCTGTATCTTTCAGCCCAGTACTGGTCCTGAAAAGTAATTTTAACCGTACTTACCGGTAACTTGAATTTCCTTCATAGGCTAACATTGACTGGTTTCACTTGGAAATTCTTCTAAGTGTGGAGTTTTGGAACTTTAAAATATTCCTCTAAAATCAGCCGAAATACGAATTCCGATTTACTCACCTGTTATCAGGAGAGACCTCAGTGCTGCATCTTTCAGCCCAGTACTGATCCTCAAAAGTAATTTTAACCGTACTTACCGGTAATTTGAATTTCCTTCATAGGCTAACATTGACTGGTTTCACTTGGAAATTCTTCTAAGTGTGGAGTTTTGGAACTTTAAAATATTCCTCTAAAATCAGCCGAAATACGAATTCCGATTTACTCACCTGTTATCAGGAGAGACCTCAGTGCTGCATCTTTCAGCCCAGTACTGGTCCTGAAAAGTAATTTTAACCGTACTTACCAGTAACTTGAATTTCCTTCCATAGGCTAACATTGACTGGTTTCACTTGGAAATTGTTCTAAGTGTGGAGTTTTGGAACTTTAAAATATTCCTCTAAAATCAGCCGAAATACGAATTCCGATTTACTCACCTGTTATCAGGAGAGACCTCAGTGCTGCATCTTTCAGCCCAGTACTGATCCTGAAAAGTAATTTTAACCGTACTTACCGGTAACTTGAATTTCCTTCATAGGCTAACATTGACTGGTTTCACTTGGAAATTCTTCTAAGTGTGGAGTTTGGAACTTTAAAATATTCCTCTAAAATCAGCCGAAATACGAATTCCGATTTACTCACCTGTTATCAGGAGAGACCTCAGTGCTGCATCTTTCAGCCCAGTACTGATCCTGAAAAGTAATTTTAACCGTACTTACCGGTAACTTGAATTTCCTTCATAGGCTAACATTGACTGGTTTCACTTGGAAATTCTTCTAAGTGTTGATTTTTGAAACATACAAATATTCCTCTAAAATCAGCCGAAATCCGAATTCTGATTTACTCACCTGTTATCAGGAGAGACCTCAGTGCTGCATCTTTCAGCCCAGTACTGGTCCTGAAAAGTAATTTTAACCGTACTTACCAGTAACTTGAATTTCCTTCCATAGGCTAACATTGACTGGTTTCACTTGGAAATTGTTCTAAGTGTGGAGTTTTGGAACTTTAAAATATTCCTCTAAAATCAGCCGAAATACGAATTCCGATTTACTCACCTGTTATCAGGAGAGACCTCAGTGCTGCATCTTTCAGCCCAGTACTGATCCTGAAAAGTAATTTTAACCGTACTTACCGGTAACTTGAATTTCCTTCATAGGCTAACATTGACTGGTTTCACTTGGAAATTCTTCTAAGTGTGGAGTTTTGGAACTTTAAAATATTCCTCTAAAATCAGCCGAAATACGAATTCCGATTTACTCACCTGTTATCAGGAGAGACCTCAGTGCTGCATCTTTCAGCCCAGTACTGATCCTGAAAAGTAATTTTAACCGTACTTACCGGTAACTTGAATTTCCTTCATAGGCTAACATTGACTGGTTTCACTTGGAAATTCTTCTAAGTGTTGATTTTTGAAACATACAAATATTCCTCTAAAATCAGCCGAAATCCGAATTCTGATTTACTCACCTGTTATCAGGAGAGACCTCAGTGCTGCATCTTTCAGCCCAGTACTGGTCCTGAAAAGTAATTTTAACCGTACTTACCAGTAACTTGAATTTCCTTCCATAGGCTAACATTGACTGGTTTCACTTGGAAATTCTTCTAAGTGTGGAGTTTTGGAACTTTAAAATATTCCTCTAAAATCAGCCGAAATACGAATTCCGATTTACTCACCTGTTATCAGGAGAGACCTCAGTGCTGCATGTTTCAGCCCAGTACTGATCCTCAAAAGTAATTTTAACCGTACTTACCGGTAACTTGAATTTCCTTCATAGGCTAACATTGACTGGTTTTCAGCAAAAAGTTTCAAAGTGTTGATTTTCACAAACTACAAATATTCCTTAAAAATCGCCTGTATGACTTAAACGCATTCTTTCAACTGTTTACAGGAGATGCACCAGTGCTGGATCCAGGATCCAACACTGAGTAAGAAAAAGTAACGATAACAGTTTTTACCTGCTAAGTGAATTTCCTTCCATAGGATAACATTGGTGATTCTATGAGAAAAAGTTTCAGTGTCAACTTTTAAAATACAATAATATTCCTTAAAAATCACGACTGTAACCAAAACGCTTTTACTCAACTGTTTACAGGAGATGTACCAGGACTGAATCTAGGATCCAGTCCTGTGGTTACAAAAGTAATCCATAAAGTAACTAATTGCATTTAACTAGAAATTCACATTGAGCTGAATGTTGCATTGTGTTTGAAAATGTGTTGCCCATTGCAACAACTGTAACTACTGTACTTAAAAGTCTATTGCCTATCTGCAAAGTATTTAAACTAAAGTAATTCATTCTGAGAAAGTATTTTTTGTAATGTAATGTATAATGTAATTACAATGTAATTTGACAAATAAAATATGTAAAAAAAATTGTTTCTAAAAATGTAGTAAATCAGTATGAAAAAAATTAATATAACAATTAATACATTTAAAAATTGTCATTTACAAAACCTTTGAAATTCACTGAAAAAACCGTAGGTTTCAGGCACGTTATAATTAGAAATTAGCATTTAAAAAACCTTTGAAATTCACTGAAAAAACCATAGGTTTCAGACACGTTATAGTTACAAATTAGCATTTAAAAACCTTTGAAATTCACTGAAAAAACCATAGGTTTCAGACACGTTATAGTTACAAATTAGCATTTAAAAAACCTTTGAAATTCACTGAAAAAACCATAGGTTTTAGGGACAGTTATAGTTACTTGGACATTGCACTCGTACAAAACCCGTGAAATTCCCCCGTTATAGTTAGTTCAGCTAACTATAACTCGCGCCCCGCAATGCACTGCTGATGACGTCACATATTACATCACTCATGACATGGTCAGTGACATCACTGATGACATCACTGATGACATCTCAAATGACATCACTGATGACATCATCCACGTGATAATCTGATGCACCTCCTCACACCCTAATATAATCTTTGATACACCCACTCTAAATTACAGACTGCCATTCGCAAAACCATAGACACTCCAACACCAATAACTACATACCCACTCACTGATTCTTAGGTCTACACACACACATCTACTCACTCACCCGTACAGTCACTCATACTTACGGTCACTCAGTACAGGACTATCATATGCACTCTTACTCCTATATAGACACTCAAACAACGCCACTCATCCATAGAGATACTCACACACCTAGTCAGTCATGCAAATAATTAAACACACTGCCATTTACTCACCTATACAGTTATACACACACCAGCTCACTTACTCATACAAATAGTAGCACATTGTTACGCTCTTATACAATCACTGATACAAGCACACAATCATCCATACAGCCACTATCACAATCACTCACTCTTGCTTATAGCTATTTATATACTCCAACACACATATATACTGCCTTTCACATATGTAGTTACTCACACATGTACCACTGGGACATACATTCACTCACTAACACACTCTTACACACACTTACCCACCCATACAGTCTATCACAGATGCACTCTTGAAACCATCCACCCAGTGAATCACCCACTCACACATCTATGCACAGAGTTGCACACACCCCTCCCACACAAACACTCAGGCACCCATACAGATACTCAGACAAGCATTCAATAACTCATATAGAAAATCATTTAGCTATTCACAAACACATGCAGCCACTTACACAGCAACAGACAGACGGATACAGACATACACCCAGTTTAGTCACTAACCCATGCATTCAGTAAGATACGTTAAATCACTCACTTATAGAGTCAGTCACGCACCTACTAAATCATCCATACAGACACTTACACACCCACTCATTCTTCAATACGTCTTTTCCTATATATTTTAAAAATATTTAAACTTTACAGAAACACACAGTCACTGGATGATGTCATCAGTGATGTCATTTGAGATGTCATCAGTGATGTCATCAGTGATGTCACTGACCATGTCATGAGTGATGTAATATGTGACGTCATCAGCAGTGCATTGCGGGGCGCGAGTTATAGTTAGCTGAACTAACTATAACGGGGGAATTTCACGGGTTTTGTACGAGTGCAATGTCCAAGTAACTATAACTGTCCCTAAAACCTATGGTTTTTTCAGTGAATTTCAAAGGTTTTTTAAATGCTAATTTGTAACTATAACGTGTCTGAAACCTATGGTTTTTTCAGTGATATATATATATATATATATATATATATATATATATATATATATATATATACAAAAAGAGTTGCCTCTAGGTGGGATGCACTCCCAGGTGGAAATTACGCCAAAGCAAGGGCACACGCCATGAACAAAGTCCTTTTCTGGTTTCCTGCCAGACGCGTTTCGGGCCAACGCCCTCTTCAGTGGCAGACCATGTGATGTGACGGCGTGCGGCAACCACCAGTAAATCTCCGTAATAATTATGCTCAGGTGAACCACCTGAAGCAATGCTTCCTGGGACTGGTGGTTCAGTAAAACCCAAGTGGGTCGCCGCCGGCACTCACATTAAAAAATGTCTTATAAGGATTGCCGATTTTCGCACCGGCACCCCTGCATATAACAGGCACCTCCTGTTCCACAGTTAGCTGCCCCAATAAAGCAGCCGCGGACCCGCAAGTGTTTCGCGGTGGTGCAATCCCGCGACCTGGCAGGCCGCTATACAAAATACAAAAAGAGTTGCCTCTAGGTGGGATGCACTCCCAGGTGGAAATTACGCCAAAGCAAGGGCACACGCCATGAACAAAGTCCTTTTCTGGTTTCCTGCCAGACGCGTTTCGGGCCAACGCCCTCTTCAGTGGCAGACCATGTGATGTGACGGCGTGCGGCAACCACCAGTAAATCTCCGTAATAATTATGCTCAGGTGAACCACCTGAAGCAATGCTTCCTGGGACTGGTGGTTCAGTAAAACCCAAGTGGGTCGCCGCCGGCACTCACATTAAAAAATGTCTTATAAGGATTGCCGATTTTCGCACCGGCACCCCTGCATATAACAGGCACCCCCTGTTCCACAGTTAGCTGCCCCAATAAAGCAGCCGCGGACCCGCAAGTGTTTCGCGGTGGTGCAATCCCGCGACCTGGCAGGCTGCTATACAAAATACAAAAAGAGTTGCCTCTAGGTGGGATGCACTCCCAGGTGGAAATTACGCCAAAGCAAGGGCACACGCCATGAACAAAGTCCTTTTCTGGTTTCCTGCCAGACGCATTTCGGGCCAACGCCCTCTTTAGTGGCAGACCATACGATGTGACGGCGTGCGGCAACCACCAGTAAATCCCCGTAATAATTATGCTCAGGTGAACCACCTGAAGCAATGCTTCCTGGGACTGGTGGTTCAGTAAAACCCAAGTGGGTCGCCACCGGCACTCACATTCAAAAATGTCTTAAAAGGATTGCCGATGTTCGCGCCTGCACCCCTGCATATAACAGGCACCTCCTGTTCCACAGTTAGCTGCCCCAATAAAGCAGCCGCGGACCCGGAAATGTTTCGCGGTGGTGCAATCCCGCGACCAGGCAGGCCGCTATACAAAATACAAAAAGAGTTGCCTCTAGGTGGGATGTACTCCCAGGTGGAAATTACACCAAAGCAAGGGCACACGCCATGAACAAAGTCCTTTTCTGGTTTCCTGCCAGACGCGTTTCGGGCCTACGCCCTCTTCAGTGGCAGACCATGTGACGTGACGGCGTGCAGCAACCACCAGTAAATCCCCGTAATAATTATGCTCAGGTGAACCACCTGAAGCAATGCTTCCTGGGACTGGTGGTTCATTAAAACCCAAGTGGGTCGCCGCCGGCACTCACATTCAAAAATGTCTTAAAAGGATTGCCGATGTTCACGCCGGCACCCCTGCATATAACAGGCACCTCCTGTTCCTCTGCCCTAAATGGGCTATTTTCCAAAACAGGTCACATATAATTAACCAGAGAGGAGACATACAGATTCTGTATGTCTCTTACGTAATGCGATTACAGATAGTAAGGATACTAAATAGAGATAACCAAAAATTCTCTCCTCTCTGGTTAATTATATGTGACCTGTTTTGGAAAACTATGTATGTAACAATGTTCAGCTGTTAGTGCCACTAAATTTATTTCTCGACATGTCGGAGCAAGTCTGTAAATATGCATAATTAATGTATAGCTAATGTGTTTTTAGATGATGTACTATTGTATATAATATGTAAATATATTTTTTGTATTTACTTTTTGTAGCCCTGAAGAAGTCTGAGAAAGGATGAAACGCGTTGGCTACGACGTTTATTTTAAAGATGAAGAGAAAAGAATAAAGAATATTTTGAACGACAAATATCCGGTGTTGAATGCAGTGATTATATAGAATTTTTACGCTTACCCGACATGTTTTGAAGTTTAAAAACTGTGAATCATTCTCACACTAGATTACCAGTAATGTGGTAGTAGAGACTGTTATTTGTTGTGTGCTGAACCATGATGTGAATATATATATATATATATATATTCACTGAAAAAACCATAGGTTTCAGGCACGTTATAGTTACAAATTAGCATTTAAAAACCTTTGAAATTCACTGAAAAACCATAGGTTTTAGGGACAGTTATAGTTAGTTGGACATTGCACTCGTACAAAACCCGTGAAATTCCCCTGTTATAGTTAGTTCAGCTAACTATAACTTGCGCCCCCGCAATGCACTGCTGATGACGTCACATATTACATCACTCATGACATGGTCAGTGACATCACTGATGACATCACTGATGACATCTCAAATGACATCACTGATGACATCATCCAGTGACTGTGTGTTTCTGTAAAGTTTAAATATTTTTAATATATATAGGGAAAGGCGTATTGAAGAATGAGTGGGTGTATAAGGGTCTTAATGGATGATTTACTAGGTGCGTGACTAACTCTATAAGTGAGTGATTAAACGTATCTTACTGAATGCATGGGTTAGTGACTAAACTGTGTGAATGTCTGTATCCGTCTGTCTGTTGCTGTGTAAGTGGCCGCATGGGTTTGTGAATAGCTACATGAGTGTCTATATGAGTTATTGATTGGTTGTCTGAGTATTTGTATGGGTGCCTGAGTGTTTGTGTGGGTGGGGTGTGTGCGACTCTGTGCATAGATGTGTGAGTGGGTGATTCACTGGGTGCATGGTTTCAAGAGTGCATCTGTGATGGACTGCTTGGGTGGGTGAGTGTGTGTATGGGTGTGTTAGTGAGTGAATGTATATCTCAGTGGTACATGTGCGAGTAACTACATATGTAAAAGGCAGTATATATGTGTGTTGGAGTATATAAATAGCTATAAGCGAGAGTGAGTGATTGTGAGAGTGGCTGTATGGATGTGTGTGTGCTTCTATCAGTTATTGTATAAGAGCGTAAGAATGTGCTAGTATTTGTATGAGTAAGTGAGCTGGTGTGTGTATAACTGTATAGGTGAGTAAATGGGTGTGTGATTAATTTTTTGCATGACTGACTAGGTGTGTGAGTACCTCTATGGATGAGTGGCGGTGTGTGAGTGTCTATGTAGGTGTATGAGTGCATATGATAGTCCTGTACTGAGTGACTGTAAGTATGAGTGACTGTACAGGTGAGTGAGTGGATGTGTGTGTAGACCTAAGAAGCAGTGAGTGGGTATGTAGTTTTTGGTGTTGGAGTGTCTATGGTTTTGAGAATGGCAGACTGTAATTTAGAGTGGGTGTATCAAAAGTTATATTAGGGTGTGAGAAGATGCATGAAATTATCACGTGGATGATGTCATCAGTGATGTCATTTGAGATGTCATCAGTGATGTCATCAGTGATGTCACTGACCATGTCATGAGTGATGTAATATGTGACGTCATCAGCAGTGCATTGAGGGGCGCGAGTTATAGTTAGCTGAACTAACTATAACAGGGGAATTTCACGGGTTTTGTACGAGTGCAATGTCCAACTAACTATAACTGTCCCTAAAACCTATGGTTTTTTCAGTGAATTTCAAAGGTTTTTTAAATGCTAATTTGTAACTATAACGTGCCTGAAACCTATGGTTTTTTCAGTGAATTTCAAAGGTTTTTTAAATGATAATATTTAATTGTAATATTTGTTACATGTATTTTTTTGATACTAACTTTCTACAGATGTTTATCTGTTTATTTTTACATATTTTTTTTTTTTAAATATTTATATTTTTTTAATATAAATTGTAAAAATGTTTTCAAAAATATTGAAACATAAATATTTTTTGTTTTGTTTTATAATTTGTTAATAAATGTAAAAAAAATTGTAATTTTTTTTTTGGAGTCCCGCACCAGCAGCGAACCTTACAAGATCAGTGCGCGGATTGTAGCCGCCATTTTCTGAAAGTCGTGAAGGATCCGCGTAGGGTGTGCGATGGGTGCGTGTTTTACAGTTACGTGATATACGTATGTTACGTGTTGTGCGCGATTAGTATGCGACCGGTTCGCGCTTCTTACGTTTATACATTCGTGACACATGCGCATTATACTACGCGGCGCTTGCGCGGACACGCGCCTCGCGTGACGTCATATGCGTGCTGTACGCACTGTGTACGCGACTCCAGCGAATTTTTATATGTTCTAAAATGACATATATATGTCTTTAATACACATATTAGGGCCAGACATTATCTTACTTATGCATAAAAATAATATATTTTTACATGTAATAAAGTTATATTACTTTTAAATGCAATTTCGCCACTTCGCGTTGGGTGCGTGCTGCGTGTGCGCATGGTACGCGGATCCCATGTGAGTTGAAAAAAAAACTTTTGATTGGTTGATAACATTTCCCATTGTAACTATTGAAGGACCCTACCCATTTCCATCATTCTTCTTTGAGCTTCTTTGGAGACACATATCTACATTGTACAACTATTGGTATTTCTGAAATAAGAAGATGGCTTCTGGACAACAGCAAGAAGATATTTCAGAACATTCTTCAGAGGAAGCATTTGTCCAGGAAAATCCACGTCCTCAAAGGCCTGTGTCAGTGGTGTGGAAGTTTTTACTTTTCCGGAGGGCCAAAAAAGGTGAATGCCACAAAAGTCACCTGCCGGATCTGCGAGAGAGTGCTCTCTAGAGGTAGTGCCGAAAAGAAATATTCTTGTGGTACTGCCTCTATGTACAAACATCTGAAAACCATTCACCCACTAAACCTGGCTCGGGAGGAGTCTCGGAGAGCTGCAAGCAATGAACAACGTGCAGTTCCTTCCACATCTGGTACAGCAACAACACCAACATCACTAGACATACGTCCTGAATTTGCTTTTTTAAAGCAGCACTGTGTTAAGTGCAACAAACTTATCTCTTTTGGAGAACAATCCGTTGAAGCTGTTTGTGCTGCACAGCGAAATCATCATTGTTAGACTTCTTTTTTTTTTTTGTGTTTTCCGGGAATGGCATTTAATTCCTGAGGTTTCCTATTTTTTTCCTTTTTTTTTTGTTTATTATTTTTGAAAAAACACCCAAAAAATAAAAAAATAGTTAAAAAAATACAAAAAAAATATAAAAGGAAAAAAAGAAGAAAAAAAACGTTCTTTTCAGAACTAACTTCTCTGGTTAAAGAAAGAACTATATTTCTATGTTAATGTGTGAAAGGTTGGGTCACTCAATGAGTACTTGGGTACTGACTGAACGATTAGAATACTGCAAGGAGAGTGCCTGGAAGAATGTATAAGTGGTTTGAGTTTTGGCACTGCGAATGGATTTGTAGGTGTTGCTGAATGAGTCAACAGAGGACTGCAAGGGGAGTGATAGGATGTTTGCTGGAGTGTATGGATAGTGACTGGGGAATTGAAGGTGTGAAAGACATGTGTGTAGGTGGTTAGAGAACCGCATGCATAGTGGATAGGGGTTTGAAGCAGTGTATGTGCTAAGGCCTGGGTCACTGAATGAGTACTTGGGTACTGAATGAACGATTAGAGTACTACAAGGAGTGTGCCTGGGTGAATGTATAAGTGGTTGGCTTTTGGCGCAGCGAATGGATTTGTAGGTGTTGCTGAATGAGTCAACAGAGGACTGCAAGGGGAGTGATAGGATGTCTGCTGGAGTGTATGGATAGTGACTGGGGAATTGAAGGTGTGAAAGACATGTGTGTAGGTGGTTAGAGAACGGCATGCATAGTGGTTAAGGGTTTGAACCAGTCTATGTGCTAAGGCCTGGGTCACTGAATGAGTACTTGGCTACAGAATGAACGATTAGAGTACTACAAGGAGAGTGCCTGGGTGAATGTATAAGTGGTTGGCTTTTGGCGCAGCGAATGGATTTGTAGGTGTTGCTGAATGAGTCAACAGAGGACTGCAAGGGGAGTGACAGGATGTTTGCTGGAGTGTATGGATACTGACTGGGGAATTGAAGGTGTGAAAGACAAGTGTGTAGGTGGTTAGAGAACTGCATGCATAGTGGATAGGGGTTTTAAACAGTCTATGTGCTAAGGCCTGGGTCATTGAATGAGTACTTGGGTATAGACTGAACGATTAGAGTAGTACAAGGAGAGTGCCTGGGTGAATGTGTAAGTGGTTTGGTTTTTGCGCAGCGAATGGATTTGTAGGTGTTGCTGAATGAGTCAACAGAGGACTGCAAGGGGAGTGATAGGATGTTTGCTGGAGTGTATGGATAGTGACTGGGGAATTGAAGGTGTGAAAGACATGTGTGTAGGTGGTTAGAGAACCGCATGCATAGTGGATAGGGGTTTGAAGCAGTGTATGTGCTAAGGCCTGGGTCACTGAATGAGTACTTGGGTACTGACTGAACGATTAGAGTACTGCAAGGAGAGTGCCTGGCTGAATGTATAAGTGTTTACGTTTTGGCGCTGCGAATGGATTTCTAGGTGTTGCTGAATGAGTCAACAGAGGACTGCAAAAGGAGTGTCAGGATGTTTGCTGGAGTGTATGGATAGTGACTGGGGAATTGAAGGTGTGAAAGACAAGTGTGTACGTGGTTAGAGAACTGCATGCATAGTGGATAGGGGTTTGAAGCACTGTATGTGCTAAGGCCTGGGTCACTGAATGAGTACTTGGCTACAGAATGAACGATTAGAGTACTGCAAGGAGAGTGCCTGGCTGAATGTATAAGTGCTTTGAGTTTTGGCACTGCGAAAGGATTTGTAGGTGTTGCTGAATGAGTCAACAGAAGACTGCAAGGGGAGTGATAGGATGTTTGCTGGAGTGTATGGATAGTGACTGGGGAATTGAAGGTGTGAAAGACATGTGTGTAGGTGGTTAGAGAACCGCATGCATAGTGGATAGGGGTTTGAAGCAGTGTATGTGCTAAGGCCTGGGTCACTGAATGAGTACTTGGGTACTGACTGAACGATTAGAGTACTGCAAGGAGAGTGCCTGACCGAATGTATAAGTGTTTACGTTTTGGCGCTGCGAATGGATTTCTAGGCGTTGCTGAATGAGTCAACAGAGGACTGCAAAGGGAGTGTCAGGATGTTTGCTGGAGTGTATGGATAGTGACTGGGGAATTGAAGGTGTGAAAGACAAGTGTGTACGTGGTTAGAGAACCGCATGCATAGTGGATAGGGGTTTGAAGCACTCTATGTGCTAAGGCCTGGGTCACTGAATGAGTACTTGGGTACTGACTGAACGATTAGAGTACTGCAAGGAGAGTGCCTGGCTGAATGTATAAGTGCTTTGAGCTTTGGCACTGCGAAAGGATTTGTAGGTGTTGCTGAATGAGTCAACAGAAGACTGCAAGGGGAGTGATAGGATGTTTGCTGGAGTGTATGGATAGTGACAGGGGAATTGAAGGTGTGAAAGACATGTGTGTAGGTGGTTAGAGAACCGCATGCATAGTGGATACGGGTTTCAAGCAGTGTATGTGCTAAGGCCTGGGTCACTGAATGAGTACTTGGGTACTGACTGAACGATTAGAGTACTGCAAGGAGAGTGCCTGGCCGAATGTATAAGTGTTTACGTTTTGGCGCTGCAAATGGATTTCTAGGTGTTGCTGAATGAGTCAACAGAGGACTGCAAGGGGAGTGACAGGATGTCTGCTGGAGTGTATGGATAGTGACTGGGGAATTGAAGGTGTGAAAGACATGTGTGTAGGTGGTTAGAGAACGGCATGCATAGTGGATAGGGGTTTGAAGCAGTCTATATGGTAAGGCCTGGGTCACTGAATGAGTAGTTGGGTACTGACTGAACGATTAGAGTACTGCAAGGAGAGTGCCTGGGTGAATGTATAAGTGGTTGGGTTTTGACGCAGCGAATGGATTTGTAGGTGTTGCTGAATGAGTCAACAGAGGACTGCAAGGGGAGTGACAGGATGTTTGCTGGAGTGTATGGATAGTCACTGGGGAATTGAAGTTGTGAAAGACAAGTGTGTAGGTGGTTAGAGATCTGCATGCATAGTGGATAGCGGTTTGAAGCAGTCTATGTGCTAAGGCCTGGGTCACTGAATGAGTACTTGGGTACTGACTGAACGATTAGAGTACTGCAAGGAGAGTGCCTGGGTGAATGTATAAGTGGTTGGGTTTTGGCGCAGCGAATGGATTTGTAGGTGTTGCTGAATGAGTCAACAGAGGACTGCAAGGGGAGTGACAGGATGTTTGCTGGAGTGTATGGATAGTGACTGGGGAATTGAAGGTCTGAAAGACAAGTGTGTAGGTGGTTAGAGAACCACATGCATAGTGGATAGGTGTTTGAAACAGTCTATGTGCTAAGGCCTGGGTCACTGAATGAGTACTTGGGTACTGACTGAACGATTAGAGTACTGCAAGGAGAGTGCCTGGGTGAATGTATAAGTGGTTGGGTTTTGGCGCAGCGAATGGATTTGTAGGTGTTGCTGAATGAGTTAACAGAGGACTGCAAGGGGAGTGACAAGATGTTTGCTGGAGTGTATGGATAGTGACTGGGGAATTGAAGGTGTGAAAGACAAGTGTGTAGGTGGTTAGAGAACCGCATGCATGGTGAATAGCGGTTTGAAGCAGTCTATGTGCTAAGACCTGGGTCACTGAATGAGTACTTGGGTACTGACTGAACGATTAGAGTACTGCAAGGAGAGTGCCTGGGTGAATGTATAAGTGGTTTGGTTTTGACGCAGCGAATGGATTTGTAGGTGTTGCTGAATGAGTCAACAGAGGACTGCAAGGGGAGTGACAGGATGTTTGCTGGAGTGTATGGATAGTGACTGGGGAATTGAAGGTGTGAAAGACAAGTGTGTAGGTGGTTAGAGAACTGCATGCATAGTGGATAGCGGTTTGAAGCACTCTATGTGCTAAGGCCTGGGTCACTAAATAAGTACTTGGGTACTGACTGAACGATTAGAGTACTGGAAGGAGAGTGCCTGGGTGAATGTATAAGTGGTTGGGTTTTGGCGCGGCGAATGGATTTGTAGGTGTTGCTGAATGAGTCAACAGAGGACTGCAAGGGGAGTGACAGGATGTTTGCTGGAGTGTATGGATAGTGACTGGGGAATTGAAGGTCTGAAAGACAAGTGTGTAGGTGGTTAGAGAACCACATGCATAGTGGATAGGTGTTTGAAACAGTCTATGTGCTAAGGCCTGGGTCACTGAATGAGTACTTGGGTACTGACTGAACGATTAGAGTACTGCAAGGAGAGTGCCTGGCTGAATGTATAAGTGGTTGGATTTTGGCGCAGCGAATGGATTTGTAGGTATTGCTGAATGAGTCAACAGAGGACTGCAAGGGGAGTGACAAGATGTTTGCTGGAGTGTATGGATAGTGACTGGGGAATTGAAGGTGTGAAAGACAAGTGTGTAGGTGGTTAGAGAACCGCATGCATGGTGGATAGCGGTTTGAAGCAGTCTATGTGCTAAGACCTGGGTCACTGAATGAGTACTTGGGTACTGACTGAACGATTAGAGTACTGCAAGGAGAGTGCCTGGGTGAATGTATAAGTGGTTTGGTTTTGACGCAGCGAATGGATTTGTAGGTGTTGCTGAATGAGTCAACAGAGGACTGCAAGGGGAGTGACAGGATGTTTGTGGAGTGTATGGATAGTGACTGGGGAATTGAAGGTGTGAAAGACAAGTGTGTAGGTGGTTAGAGAACTGCATGCATAGTGGATAGCGGTTTGAAGCACTCTATGTGCTAAGGCCTGGGTCACTGAATGAGTACTTGGGTACTGACTGAACGATTAGAGTACTGCAAGGAGAGTGACTGGCTGAATGTATAAGTGGTTGGGTTTTGGCACAGCAAATGGATTTGTAGGTGTTGCTGAATGAGTCAACAGAGGACTGCAAGGGGAGTGACAGGATGTTTGTGGAGTGTATGGATAGTGACTGGGGAATTGAAGGTGTGAAAGACAAGTGTGTAGGTGGTTAGAGAACTGCATGCATAGTGGATAGCGGTTTGAAGCACTCTATGTGCTAAGGCCTGGGTCACTGAATGAGTACTTGGGTACTGACTGAACGATTAGAGTACTGCAAGGAGAGTGCCTGGATGAATGTATAAGTGCTTTGAGTTTTGGCGCTGCGAATGGATTTGTAGGTGTTGCTGAATGAGTCAACAGAGGACTGCAAGGGGAGTGATAGGATGTTTGCTGGAGTGTATGGATAGTGACTGGGGAATTGAAGGTGTGAAAGACATGTGTGTAGGTGGTTAGAGAACCGCATGCATAGTGGATAGGGGTTTGAAGCAGTGTATGTGCTAAGGCCTGGGTCACTGAATGAGTACTTGGGTACTGACTGAACGATTAGAGTACTGCAAGGAGAGTGCCTGGCCGAATGTATAAGTGTTTACGTTTTGGCGCTGTGAATGGATTTCTAGGTGTTGCTGAATGAGTCAACAGAGGACTGCAACGGGAGTGACAGGATGTCTGCTGGAGTGTATGGATAGTGACTGGGGAATTGAAGGTGTGAAAGACATGTGTGTAGGTGGTTAGAGAACGGCATGCATAGTGGATAGGGGTTTGAAGCAGTCTATATGGTAAGGCCTGGGTCACTGAATGAGTAGTTGGGTACTGACTGAACGATTATAATACTGGAAGGAGAGTGCCTGGGTGAATGTATAAGTGGTTGGGTTTTGACACAGTGAATGAATTACTACATGGTGCTGGATGGCTGATTGGAAAAGTACAATTACAAAGACTCACTAGCCTGGAAGCAGTTAAGTGACTACATACATTCTACAAATTTCACTACAACACTGCTAGTGTGAATGCCTGACTCATTCTGCAAATCCATAAGCAGTAATTTAGTTGTACTACAAGGTAACTTAATCATATAAATTAAAACAGCCACAGAGCATCTTTCCAGAGATATCTACACCATCCATCCCCCTTTCTTCACCAGTGTCCTCTCACAGACCATTTTTTATTTTAATACTTAGTTAATTTTACCTTCACAGTAGTAGTTATAAAAAACACTAATTATTTTTCCCACTTGTTTTGTTAACTAAAATTTCTGAAAAATTAAAAATTGTAGAATTAGGACCTGTAAAAGAGAAGAAAAATCGTTATAATATATAATATTATATTTTTTATAACACAACATGATTTTCACATTTTATAAATTATTTTCTTTGTCTTTTTTGCTGTTCTCAGAATACATTGAATTTCACTACAAATAGTGATTTCAATGTTACTCATCACATAACAGCGGGAAAAAAAAAAAAAACAATCAATAAGATTGTTTTAAAAAACCCAAAACTACTTGTAAAATATTTTAAATATACTTAACTATTTATGAACATTACATAAAAACTTCCTGCTCAATAACATACCATATAATACAAATTACAGGTATATGAAATGCTCTCTCCTAAGAAAATGTTATAACTTGAAATTGTATACACAGTAAATGTTTTTCTTTCAAAATATATGCTGAGAGGATGTGCAAGAAAAAGTCCATAATTAAAATATATACTTTTCCTCTAGGCCAAATAGTTTTTTTGAAATCCTTTAAATTAAAATTGTCCAATAGTAATCATATTAAGAAATATCCATAAATTCTTCAGAGGTTGAATTATGTTCCTAAAACTTTGGTTTTAAAAATATTAAGTAGGAATTTGGTAATTCACTAGGCAAACGTTGTTTAAAATCCAATTGAGCATCATTACAATATGTCCATCCTCTATTGCATTTTAAATACACAGTGTAATGTCCAGATGTTGTAGAAGGACCATGATGGAAAATAATTGATACTGCTACAAAAGTCCTTCCGGATATAGATAGTTGACTTGCTACAAAATGTTTAATTAAAGTTTCCAATTTTCTTCCATCAGCTCTACAACGTTGTATCATTAAAATTATGTATTGTCCAAATCTTTGTATAAATAATGTTGATAACATTTTTGATTTGCATTGGCTACACTCCATGTTTTGATTTGCTGCTTTAACTAGTTTATTGAAAGACACTGTTTTACAGTCTGGTAATGTCAAATATATAAATCTTTCAGTATCTATGTTAGTTGTACATGTAAACATACAATTTTCACATTCATGTTCCCATTTATAACGAAGGCCAAAAAGATTTTCAATTTGTATTCCCTCATTTTCTAATACTGTAAGCATATACATTAGAAATTCCTGAGCGTCTTGTTGAATATCCTGCGTAAATTGTGTACAACCAGAACATATATCCAAAAGATTACGAATATGAGAAACACTTTGTAATTTCCTTTTATTAGTGTTCAATTTTTCATAAAAACAATGCAATATGGAACAAAATCTTTTTTCATGATTTTCCATAATTTGCTGTTGCAAACTTTCTAGAAAAATACTACATTGACCACTACATTAGCATAGCAGTTGATACCTGAACTGTTTTCTAACTGATACCCAACAATCTCTTCAATACTATCCTTTTTCTTTTTGCTTGCAATATGAACATTATCTTTATTTTTTTCCTTCTCTATAACTTCACTACAGATATTCTCATATCTTCTTTTTCGATGTACTACACACTTTTCAAATACAGGATATTCACCTAAATTTGGAGTATACGCTCTTCTTAACCTATTATACTCTTTTACACAGTTTGCATCTGCAGTAATCTTTGACTCATCAAAATCAATCAAAAACAATCCAGATAAAGTTCTGACTCGGGACAAAGCAACATATGCCATACCCTCTTTAAACACGCTACTTCCAATGTTCACCAAAGCACTGTCTACACTCAATCCTTGAGATTTATGAATAGTGACTGCATATGCCAAAGAAAGTGGAAATTGCTTCCTACGGACATACAAATCTTTAACAAGCAAAAAACGAACAGAACAACGAACAATTTGTTTTACTTCTTCAATTTGATCAAATTTAATTTTTAAAAATTCAATTCCATCTGTTTTTTGATAATTAACAAAATTCACAACTTTCCCCATTGCTCCATTAACTAAACCTTTTTCCACATCCAAATTACGCCGTAAAATTACTCGACAGTTGACACATAGATATAAATTCTTTTCTAAACCAGCAGTTTTAGATATGGATTTTTCTAAAGAATTCAATTTTTTTTTCAATTTGTCCGTCAAAATAATAGTAATTCCTTCATGCTCTATTTTATCAATGGCTTCCATTTTTTTGATTTCTTGATTTTCTAGCTTCAAAAGTTGTTCATTGAAAATAGAACACTCACGGAGTGTTGGCATTAAACAAATTATAGATTTACTTTCAGCAATTTTGATATACATTTTTTCTGGAACTATATTTTAATTTGGAAACAAATTCTTAAATAGTCGACTTTGCAAAGCTTGTTTGCCTTCTTCTGTGAGAACTCCAATTCTTATATCTTGAAGTATAGATCCATAATTAACATCATTTGCCTGTCGCATATTTGTAATGAGTTCTTTGAATTCAAAATAAGACCAAATATTAACGTTGCCAACACTTCCCAAAGACTTTCTGGTGTCTTCATGCACAAGTGTTTTAAATACTGGTTGTCCTTTTACAGGAGTAAGTTGCAGAAGATCTCCAAAAACTATGACATGTTTTCCTCCAAATAAGACATCATATTCTGTTTTAAGAATTTGCTGCATTCTTAAATGCACAAAAGCAAGCATTAAGTTTGAGACCATGCTTACTGCATCAATAATTAGAAGTTTCATTTTCTTTAGCACTCTTGAAACTTCATAACAAGCTTCTCCAGATAGCTTATGATATTCCAATTTGTTTTCATGCTCTACAGGTAGCATAAGTAAACGATGCAATGTAATTCCTTTAATATTGTGTGCTGCCAACCCAGTTGGAGCAGTTACAACACAAGACAAATGTGAGTCAGTTGTTTTCTGCAGATAACTGGTCAATACTTTAATTAAGAAACTTTTTCCTGTTCCAGCTTGACCACTGACATACATTCGGATAGGTTGAAATAATGTGCATGTGCATTCTTTCTTTTCATGAAGAAATCCATGGTCAATCTGTTGTCTCACTTGCTGATATATTTCTTTCTGTTCAATATTTAGTTGTTCTTCCAAGTTTCCTAAGTCCATAATATCTTCTTGAGCTTGATGCATTGCTGTTTCCACCTCATTCATTGCAATTGCTGCTTCATTTTGAACAATTGGTTGTCCTAGTGGATCTTCACTCAGTGGAGCAGAACTTTGACTGTCTTCAGAACTGTCTCTAGCAATCTCAGCTGCAATAGTAGCTTCTTGATTCATTTCATCGTTCAACATTTTCAGATAGTTAGCAAAAACTGGACATTCTATGGTATCTTTACAAGCATTGAAGGAATCTTCATAGCTCTGAAAATCCCCAAGTAATTCCAATTCTGTACGCCACGGTTTGAAGAGTTGCAAAAGTGCTAAATAGTAAAATTCCCTTTTCTGTTCAGTGTCACAACTCAGTTTTCTGTGATTAATCAAATTTCCTTTCCTTTGTTTCACCAAACATCCTTCAGAACCAATAACTGCATATTTTCCATCGTTTATGTTTTCTGTAGTATTCCGTTTAAAACTGTAGTATTGCAGCACTTCATATAGACATATGTTCTCAAGATTATGACTTCTATTTGGATAATATGTATCCAACATGTTTGTTTTGACAATATCTGTACTTTCTGGATCTTTTTCTGCTAAATATTCAATTTCTTGTACAGATTTAAGTACTCGATTTCGTGTTGCAGCAAGACCTAGACTCACCCAAATAATTGATCTAGATTTTGAGTATAAACTTGCAGATGATAACCGATCTGAGCATTCATATGCTCCGATTTCTCGATGGGATAACATCTTCAAACTGAAACTGTATAACTTCTTACTAAGACTCTTCTCATGAGCAATTTCTTCCCACATTTCTTTTAACTCTGTCTTTTCAGATTTTGTTATATAAGATGTGACATACCGGGCAACTGCAATGGAATTATCCGCAACATACTGAATATCCATATTAGCATTCCACATTGAGAGAATAACTGGATTATAATCATTAATATATTTTGATTCTTCACTTCTTCTCAAATTATATGTATTTTTGGGTGATTTTCTATTGATGGTATGTCTCATAGCTGACATAAAACTGTTTACTCTTCCTTTGGATATTACAGGACGTGGAAATCCAAAACGACATTTGGTGTAAAACTTTTCCTTAGACTTGTACTTCCGTCGGCAGTATTTTCCACATCGATGATTTTGGAATCGTAACACTTGTTGTCTTAAGCTGTTCTCATCTGTTCTTTTTGGTATAGCACATGTCGCATATTCCTCAATAAAAGACAAAACGGTGTCATCCGAATCAGTTCCGAATTTAGGTGCATCCTTAATCCATAACAGCATATGTATATGAGGAGCACTCTAGCTTGATACTCCTTTCTCCCAAAAAATCTAAAACTTCTCCAAGAGGAGGATTCTTTTTATTGCAGATAAAAGACATCATAGCTTCAAACCTATGATTGAAATACCTGCATACATTAACAGGATCCAAAGAGCACAATTCTCCAGGTGTCTTGTATTCAATATTTTTTACATTTGAATTTGCCTCACGAAGAAATTCAAGTAAATCATCCCAAGCGTATTCAGCACAGCTTAGGGTAAGAAACCATGTAGGAGTTCCTAAGTTCCTTAGCATGCATTTAAGTTCTCCATGACGACGGTACCAATACTCATTAGTACCACGCTGACATGCCATCAAATTAATCAACTGAGATTCTAGATGATCGTCTCTCTGATGTACTTTATCCATAAATTGCTTTGCAGAAACATTTTGAAAATGTACTCCTGTTTTCAAAATGTGGTTGACTGCATATGAAAGTCCAGATAAGTCACTCTCAAACAAAAGATGAAATATATATGGGATACATTGTCGAAACCTTGGGTCTTCTGCATACAATCTTGTTGTCCGATATTCAGATGCAGGAATCTGCACTGGTCGTTCATCATATCGTCCACCTTTTCCAGTTGGAAACAGCTGCGGAAAACAACGAGCTTCCAAACTTTTCTCCCATACACTCATGGGAGTACCCTTTGCTTTTTTCATTTGGAATAATTCAATTGTATTCCCCATCACTTCTTTCGAATGAAGTGGATGTACACTATAATGTTCATAGATTTCTTCACTTTTGGTCATGTCCACTTTTTCAATTTGTCCATTTGACGTTTCAGTATCATCTCCTAAAAGTATTTCTTCTTGTTCCACATGTACATTTTTGTAGTAATCATTGTTTTGAATCAGATATAATGTTGCCTTTTGCACTTTCGTAACATCCACTAATTCTTGCCAGATTTTCTTACTCTTAGTAGGAACACCATTAACTAGAATAAGTAGTGGCTCACTTTCTACATTCTCTCCACCAATAGTTTCAATATTTTTCTTTAAATCTAGAGGTAAATATACAACTCTTCCTTTTAATCCTCTCTGTAAATCTGTAGGAGGCAATTTACCTGTTTTAGGCTCCATACGAACAATAGCTTGAAATGGGTGCACACATTGAATCAGAATAGACTCATACGTATTTAAATCTATCAGTTCTGGAGGAATAGTTACCAACTCTAGATTATTATGGACAGCTCTAGCAGGCATTTTATTCTCGTTTAATTTGTTATAACAATATTTACAAATACGCTGATCAGAACCCAAATCAAAACAATCCTCTACGAACAAATAAGTTGCAAATTCCTTCCACTTATCATTATTTTCTCTTTCACTTTGTAAATACAGATCAACAGTCCTAGTCTGAATTTTATAGTGAGTTCGTCGGCAACAAATACAAGTATAATTTGGCCTTTCACATGAAATCACCTCAAACTTTGTAATTTCTTCTTCAAATTTTTTTGTAGTGGTATGTTGCACATTCTCCTCAACATTTTCCTGTATTAATGTGTCAGTTTCTGCACTCTCTTCTCCAGGACCAAAGTAACAAAACTCAATTTTATCACAAACCTTTTTCACATCTGATACTGACCCACGCAAAAGAGCACTGTTCAACTCATTTAACATTAGTGCTGGACTTTTTGCATAATACAATCTTCTGACTAACTTTCGCATTTCAGAATGATGTACTGCTAACATCCTAAAATGATGAAAAACACTTTCACATACTTTTCTAGAAAGACAAGCGAGAGAATGTCCTTGCAAACCAGTATTTTTTCTCACTCTGCAAGGGTCTAGTCCTTGCAACATCTTAATCTTTTGCTTAACACTTTTTTTAGTATACTCTCGTAAGAAATTGCGTAAAATATCAATAGATTGTTGTCGTATACTACAAATACTACTGCAATCCCAAGTATAGACTGGGGCTTTAGGTCGTCTCCCTACAACTTCATCAGCTAACACTTCTTCTACATTTCTGGAAACCATCTTCTCTTTCTCAATTGGACAACCATTTCTAACCTCATAAGCTCGACCACTTGTATCAACTGTATACAATAAATTATTGGTCTGAAAATAACTCTCTTCATTAAAGAAAGGCTCTGAACTTGAAGTGTGTTTCCATTCACCCAAAAAAATTCACAAAAATTAGTTCTGTTAATTACTCTTTTCTTCTTACTTTTATCCTTTAATAAATGGATTGGTTTATCTAGAGATCGAATTCTGTTTAAAACTAAAATGAATAATTTCCTTTTTAATTCAAAAGTCTTTTCAACTAGAATTTCAATATGCTTCTTCTTTCGATAAAATACTGCTCTTCTTTTAGATTTCCTCACATCTTTCAACAAATTAAGAACAACTCTATTATAAAAATCTTTTTTCTGATTTCTTTATACTGACTCTGCCTTCTTTTACCATACATTGTGTTTTTTGAATGTAAATTCCCATTTTTTGTATTGTTTTTATTCATATTCTTTTTTCTGGTAGAACCATTTTCCATATTTTCCACATTTTGCACACTGTTTCTTGGCTTTGAAAGTTTTTTAATAAATTGTTTTGTTCTCTTACCAGAAGACTTATTGTTTTTCCCCACATGTTGTTGCTCATCCAATATTGTTTGTTGATTTTTCTTCAAATAATAGCCCTTTTTGTTTCCTTTTCTCTTTTCTGTTTTTTTAGGCATGATAAGTTTATTTTAATGATCCTAATCAATATCTGTAAAAAATAATTTTAAATACATTTATTGAAATAAATATATAAATTATACTTTTCTATTACTAAACAAATACATTGTATATAAAAAACATTTAAGCACTTTCTTTTCTAATGACTAATTAAAGGTGTGAAACAGAAGTGTGTAGGTGGTTAGAGGAGTGCATGCGTATTGGAGAGGAGTTTGTAATAGTGCATGTGTTAAGACCTGAGACAGTGCATGAGTACTTGGATACTGAGTGAACGATTACAGTACTGCAAGGAGAGTGCCTGGGTGAATGTATAAGTGGTTGGGTTTTGACGCAGCGAATGCATTTTTAGGTGTTGCTGAATGAGTCAACAGAGGACTGCAAGGGGAGTGACAGGATGTTTGCTGGAGTGTATGGTTAGTGAGTGGGGAATTGAAGGTGTGAAAGACAAGTGTGTAGGTGGTTAGAGAACTTCATGCATAGTGGATAGGGGTTTGAAACAGTCTATGTGCTAAGGCCTGGTTCACTGAATGAGTACTTGGGTACAGACTGAACGATTAGAGTAGTACAAGGAGAGTGCCTGGGTGAGTGTATAAGTGGTTGGGTTTTGGCGCAGCGAATGTATTTGTAGGTGTTGCTGAATGAGTCAACAGAAGACTGCAAGGGGAGTGACAGGATGTTTGCTGGAGTGTATGGATACTGACTGGGGAATTGAAGGTGTGAAAGACAAGTGTGTAGGTGGTTAGAGAACTGCATGCATAGTGGATAGGGGTTTGAAACAGTCTATGTGCTAAGGCCTGGGTCACTGAATGAGTACTTGGGTATACACTGAACGATTAGAGTAGTACAATGAGAGTGCCTGGCTGAATGTATAAGTGGTTTGGTTTTGGCGCAGCGAATGGATTTTTAGGTGTTGCTGAATGAATCAACAAAGGACTGCAAGGGGAGTGACAGGATGTTTGCTGGAGTGTATGGATACTGACTGGGGATTTGAAGGTGTGAAAGACAAGTGTGTAGGTGCTTAGAGAACTGCATGCATAGTGGTTAAGGGTTTGAACCAGTCTATGTGCTAAGGCCTGGGTCACTGAATGAGTACTTGGCTACAGAATGAACGATTAGAGTACTACAAGGAGAGTGCCTGGGTGAATGTATAAGTGGTTGGCTTTTGGCGCAGCGAATGGATTTTTAGGTGTTGCTGAATGAGTCAACAGAGGACTGCAAGGGTAGTGACAGGATGTTTGCTGCAGTGTATGGATACTGACTGGGGATTTGAAGGTGTGAAAGACAAGTGTGTAGGTGGTTAGAGAACCGCATGCATAGTGATTAAGGGTTTGAAACAGTGTATGTGCTAAGACCTAAGTCACTGAATGAGTACTTGGGTATAGACTGAACAATTATAGTAGTACAAGGAGAGTGCCTGGGTGAATGTATAAGTGGTTGGGTTTTTGTGCAGCAAATGGATTTTTAGGTGTTGCAGAATGAGTCAACAGAGGACTACAAGGGGAGTGACAGGATGTTTGCTGGAGTGTATGGATACTGACTGGGGATTTGAAGGTGTGAAAGACAAGTGTGTAGGTGGTTAGAGAACTGCATGCATAGTGTATAGGGGTTTGAACCAGTCTATGTGCTAAGGCCTGGGTCACTGAATGAGTACTTGGGTACTGAATGAACGATTAGAGTACTACAAGGAGAGTGCCTGGGTGAATGTATAAGTGGTTGGCTTTTGGCGCAGCGAATGGATTTGTAGGTGTTGCTGAATGAGTCAACAGAGGACTGCAAGGGGAGTGACAGGATGTTTGCTGGAGTGTATGGATACTGACTGGAGAATTAAAGGTGTGAAAGACAAGTGTGTAGGTGGTTAGAGAACTGCATGCATAGTGTATAGGGGTTTGAAACAGTGTATGTGCTAAGGCCTGGGTCACTGAATGAGTACTTGGGTACTGAATGAACGATTAGAGTACTACAAGGAGAGTGCCTGGGTGAATGTATAAGTGGTTGGCTTTTGGCGCAGCGAATGGATTTGTAGGTGTTGCTGAATGAGTCAACAGAGGACTGCAAGGGAAGTGACAGGATGTTTGCTGGAGTGTATGGATACTGACTGGGGATTTGAAGGTGTGAAAGACAAGTGTGTAGGTGGTTAGAGAACTGCATGCATAGTGTATAGGGGTTTGAAACAGTGCATGTGTTAAGACCTGAGACAGTGCACGAGTACTTGGGTATAGACTGAACAATTAGAGTACTACAAGGAGAGTGCCTGGGTGAATGTATAAGTGGTTGGGTTTTGGCGCAGCGAATGGATTTGTAGATGTTGCTGAATGAGTCAACAGAGGACTGCAAGGGGAGTGACAGGATGTTTGCTGGAGTGTATGGATACTGACTGGGGATTTGAAGGTGTGAAAGACAAGTGTGTAGGTGGTTAGAGAACCGCATGCATAGTGGTTAAGGGTTTGAACCAGTCTATGTGCTAAGGCCTGGGTCACTGAATGAGTACTTGGGTACTGAATGAACGATTAGAGAACTACAAGGAGAGTGCCTGGGTGAATGTATAAGTGGTTGGCTTTTGGCGCAGCGAATGGATTTTTAGGTGTTGCTGAATGAGTCAACAGAGGACTGCAAGGGGAGTGACAGGATGTTTGCTGGAGTGTATGGATACTGACTGGGGAATTGAAGGTGTGAAAGACAAGTGTGTAGGTGGTTAGAGAACTGCATGCATAGTGTATAGGGGTTTGAAACAGTGTATGTGCTAAGGCCTGGGTCACTGAATGAGTACTTGGGTACTGAATGAACGATTAGAGTACTACAAGGAGAGTGCCTGGGTGAATGTATAAGTGGTTGGCTTTTGGCGCAGCGAATGGATTTGTAGGTGTTGCTGAATGAGTCAACAGAGGACTGCAAGGGAAGTGACAGGATGTTTGCTGGAGTGTATGGATACTGACTGGGGATTTGAAGGTGTGAAAGACAAGTGTGTAGGTGGTTACAGAACCGCATGCATAGTGTATAGGGGTTTGAAACAGTGTATGTGCTAAGGCCTGGGTCACTGAATGAGTACTTGGGTATAGACTGAACAATTAGAGTAGTACAAGGAGAGTGCCTGGGTGAATGTATAAGTGTTTTGGTTTTGGCGCAGCAAATGGATTTTTAGGTGTTGCTGAATGAGTCAACAGAGGACTGCAAGGGGAGTGACAGGATGTTTGCTGGAGTGTATGGATACTGACTGGGGAATTGAAGGTGTGAAAGACAAGTGTGTAGGTGGTTAGAGAACTGCATGCATAGTTTATAGGGGTTTGAAACAGTGTATGTGCTAAGGCCTGGGTCACTGAATGAGTACTTGGGTATAGACTGAACAATTAGAGTAGTACAAGGAGAGTGCCTGGGTGAATGTATAAGTGGTTGGCTTTTGGCGCAGCGAATGGATTTGTAGGTGTTGCTGAATGAGTCAACAGAGGACTGCAAGGGGAGTGACAGGATGTTTGCTGGAGTGTATGGATACTGACTGGGGAATTGAAGGTGTGAAAGACAAGTGTGTAGGTGGTTAGAGAACTGCATGCATAGTTTATAGGGGTTTTAAACAGTGTATGTGCTAAGGCCTGGGTCACTGAATGAGTACTTGGGAACTGAATGAACGATTAGAGAACTACAAGGAGAGTGCCTGGGTGAATGTATAAGTGGTTGGCTTTTGGCGCAGCGAATGGATTTTTAGGTGTTGCTGAATGAGTCAACAGAGGACTGCAAGGGAAGTGACAGGATGTTTGCTGGAGTGTATGGATACTGACTGGGGATTTGAAGGTGTGAAAGACAAGTGTGTAGGTGGTTAGAGAACTGCATGCATAGTGTATAGGGGTTTGAAACAGTGCATGTGTTAAGACCTGAGACAGTGCATGAGTACTTGGGTATAGACTGAACAAATAGAGTACTACAAGGAGAGTGCCTGGGTGAATGTATAAGTGGTTGGGTTTTGACGCAGCGAATGCATTTTTAGGTGTTGCTGAATGAGTCAACAGAGGACTGCAGGGGTAGTGACCGGATGTTTGCTGTAGTGTATGGTTAGTGAGTGGGGAATTTAAGGTGTGAAAGACAAGTGTGTAGGTGGTTAGAGAACTGCATGCATAGTGATTAAGGGTTTGAAGCAGTGTATGTGCTAAGGCCTAAGTCACTGAATGAGTACTTGGGTACTGAATGAACGATTAGAGTACTACAAGGAGAGTGCCTGGGTGAATGTATAAGTGGTTGGATTTTAACGCAGCAAATGGATTTTTAGGTGTTGCTGAATTAGTCAACAGAGGACTGCAAGGGGAGTGACAGGATGTTTGCTGGAGTGTATGGATACTGACTGGGGATTTGAAGGTGTGAAAGACAAGTGTGTAGGTGGTTAGAGAACTGCATGCATAGTGATTAAGGGTTTGAAACAGTGTATGTGCTAAGGCCTAAGTCACTGAATGAGTACTTGGGTACTGAATAAACGATTAGAGTACTACAAGGAGAGTGCCTGGGTGAATGTATAAGTGGTTGGCTTTTGGCGCAGCAAATGGATTTGTAGGTGTTGCTGAATGAGTCAACAGAGGACTGCAAGGGGAGTGACAGGATGTTTGCTGGAGTGTATGGATACTGACTGGGGATTTGAAGGTGTGAAAGACAAGTGTGTAGGTGGTTAGAGAACTGCATGCATAGTGGTTAAGGGTTTGAACCAGTCTATGTGCTAAGGCCTGGGTCACTGAATGAGTACTTGGGTACTGAATGAACGATTAGAGTACTACAAGGAGAGTGCCTGGGTGAATGTATAAGTGGTTGGCTTTTGGTGCAGCAAATGGATTTTTAGGTGTTGCTGAATGAGTCAACAGAGGACTGCAAGGGGAGTGACAGGATGTTTGCTGGAGTGTATGGATACTGACTGGGGAATTGAAGGTGTGAAAGACAAGTGTGTAGGTGGTTAGAGAACTGCATGCATAGTGTATAGGGGTTTGAAACAGTGTATGTGCTAAGGCCTGGGTCACTGAATGAGTACTTGGGTATAGACTGAACAATTAGAGTAGTACAAGGAGAGTGCCTGGGTGAATGTATAAGTGTTTTGGTTTTGGCGCAGCGAATGGATTTTTAGGTGTTGCTGAATGAGTCAACAGAGGACTGCAACGGTAGTGACCGGATGTTTGCTGTAGTGTATGGTTAGTGAGTGGGGAATTTAAGGTGTGAAAGACAAGTGTGTAGGTGGTTAGAGAACTGCATGCATAGTGATTAAGGGTTTGAAGCAGTGTATGTGCTAAGGCCTAAGTCACTGAATGAGTACTTGGGTACTGAATGAACGATTAGAGTACTACAAGGAGAGTGCCTGGGCGAATGTATAAGTGGTTGGCTTTTGGCGCAGCGAATGGATTTTTAGGTGTTGCTGAATGAGTCAACAGAGGACTGCAAGGGGAGTGACAGGATGTTTGCTGGAGTGTATGGATACTGACTGGGGATTTGAAGGTGTGAAAGACAAGTGTGTAGGTGGTTAGAGAACTGCATGCATAGTGGTTAAGGGTTTGAACCAGTCTATGTGCTAAGGCCTGGGTCACTGAATGAGTACTTGGGTACTGAATGAACGATTAGAGTACTACAAGGAGAGTGCCTGGGTGAATGTATAAGTGGTTGGCTTTTGGCGCAGCGAATGGATTTTTAGGTGTTGCTGAATGAGTCAACAGAGGACTGCAAGGGGAGTGACAGGATGTTTGCTCTGGAGTGTATGGATACTGACTGGGGAATTGAAGGTGTGAAAGACAAGTGTGTAGGTGGTTAGAGAACTGCATGCATAGTGTATAGGGGTTTGAAACAGTGTATGTGCTAAGGCCTGGGTCACTGAATGAGTACTTGGGTATAGACTGAACAATTAGAGTAGTACAAGGAGAGTGCCTGGGTGAATGTATAAGTGTTTTGGTTTTGGCGCAGCAAATGGATTTTTAGGTGTTGCTGAATGAGTCAACAGAGGACTGCAACGGTAGTGACCGGATGTTTGCTGTAGTGTATGGTTAGTGAGTGGGGAATTTAAGGTGTGAAAGACAAGTGTTTAGGTGGTTAGAGAACTGCATGCATAGTGATTAAGGGTTTGAAGCAGTGTATGTGCTAAGGCCTGGGTCACTGAATGAGTACTTGGGTACTGAATCAACGATTAGAGTACTACAAGGAGAGTGCCTGGGTGAATGTATAAGTGGTTAGGTTTTGGCGCAGCGAAAGGATTACTACATGGTGCTGGATGGCTGATTAGAGAATTGCAATTACAAAGACTCACTAGTCTGGAAGCAGTTAGGTGACTACATACATTCTACACATTTCACTACAACACTGCTAGTGTGAATGCCTGACTAATTGTGCGAATCCATAAGCAGTAACTAAGTTCTACTACTACTAAAACTTGACAACAGGTTAGGTTTTTAAGCAGTTATGTGTCAGCAAAGACATAAAGTAACCACATGCTTCTGTCACAATGGTTTCACAAGTGCACACATACTCACAGTGTGATTCTAGAGAACCAAAACTATTCCCTGGGCTTTAGCAAAAGAGACGCACTAGTCTGGAAGAGGTTAGGAGACTGCATACATTCTACACATTTCACTACAGCATTGCTAGTGTGAATGCCTGAATAATTCTGCGGATCCATAAGCACTGACTGAGTTCTAATACTAGTGCAATTTGACAATAGGATAGGTTTTTAAACAGTTATGTGTTAGCAGAGACATAAAGTAACCACATGCTTCTGTCACAATGGTTACACAAGTGCACACATACTCACAGTGTGATTCTACACAAGCCAAACTATTCTCTGAAATTTATCAGAAGAGACTCACTAGCCTGGAAGCAGTTAGGTGACTACATACATTCTACACATTTCACTACAGCACTGCTAATGTGAATGCCTGACTCATTGTGCAAATCCATAACCAGTAACTAAGTTCTACTACTACTGAAACTTGACAACAGGTTAGACTTTTAAGCAGTTATGTGTCAGCAAAGACATAAAGTAATCACAAGCTTCTGTCACAATGGTTGCAGAAGTGCACACATACTCACAGTGTGATTCTAGAGAACCAAAACTATTCCCTGTGCTTTAGCAAAAGAGACACACTAGTCTGGAAGAGGTTAGGTGACTGCATACATTCTACATATTTCACTACAGCATTGGTAGTATGAATGCCTGAATTATTCTGCAAATTCATAAGCAGTGACTGAGTTCTAATACTACAGAAACTTGATAACAGGATAGTAGAATAAATAATTATTCAACTATACCTTTCAACACAGTTTAAAATATATATATTACTATACAAAGGGGCAAATTTACAAGCCTCTTGCGCCACATTTGCGTCACTTTTCCCATGTTAAAAGTGACGCAAAAGTGGCGCAAGAGGCTTCTAAAACTGCCCCATACTATTTTTAAAACAAACATCAAATACAATAAAAATAATTAAACTATACATCAGTACATTTAATAATATATTTCAAAAAACACAGTTTCATTAAAGTATCAAATCTTTTTTAAATAAACGTCCAAAATATATAACTCACCTATTAAATAAATCTGTTGAATAAAAAATCTCACACACTCAGTCAGGAATTTCTTTTTCGCACAGAATGTAGATAAGCACACTCTCCAATATAAAACCAGTAATGACAAACTTTCCCTCTAATTTTTCATACATATACACATCACTTCCCAGTGTTTTTCAAATTGTAAAACGAATTTCCATTGGTCATAGAGAATAATACTTTTCAACTGACATCTTTCCCCCTTGTTCTTAATATCAGTTTCCATAGCAACAGCTCATGCAACATTCAACTTAGCTGCCAGGACACAAGTTCACCACACAATGTTGCAAATGACAACAGCAGGTGTGGTTGGCTTTGCAAAGCATTCACTTATCCTTTCTGCTGTACCTTGCAAACTTTTCATTATAACCAATAATAAACATGCTTTCTAAACAAAGAAAAATGCACCCTATATTAGAATGTAGAGTGTTCTTAAACAGCCAATCAAATCTCTACTTTCTTAAAAACAGCATGTTGTCCACCATTTTAGATAGATTTCATTTTCCCTCCTACCTACCTCAGCTACAGACATCTTTTTATTACCTACATTGATCCCTTCAAGATGCTTTCAGTGTGGATTGTGGGACACAGCTATGTTTTCTGGTGCAAAAGGTATGCTGAAAGCAGAGGTATTGACAAAGATTTAGCTTTGCCAAATGTAGACATTAAATGGATTGGTCAGAGAGGATTAAAGTGGCACCAATTGATGCCATTGGTTAAATCCTTTTTGCATCTCCAACACCCTGACCTCATAATTGTGCACTGTGGTGGCAATGACCTAGGCACTTTGACTGGGGTAGGTCTGGAAATGCTTATGAAGGACACCTTTGCAGAATTCATGTCACTTTTCCCCCAAACTGCCTTTGTCTATTCGAACATATGCCAAAGACAGAAATGGCAGTGGTCCAATCATTTTTGTCCACAGTTTGAGAAAGCTAGGAAACATGTCAATAAAGCTGTTTATGCTTATCTCAGAGATTATAGGATGGGGTCCATTTTCAACAACAATCTGCGTTTTAATATAGATGGCATCTATAGGAGAGACGGTGTACATTTTACAGATGAGGGTAACAGAATCTTTCTCATCAACTTTAGACTCTGCATCGGTACTTACTTGTAGGTACCATAATCTATCAATAAACACAAGGGCTCTTTTTAGAGCCACCCAAGATCTAAACATATATACTTCATGTATATTTACTGTTTTTTAAAAAATATTTGGGGGATTCGCGCACCCAACGCGTTTACCTTGGAGTCGCGCACCCAACGCGTTTACACCAGGGGGCCGCGCTGGGAGTCGCGCACCCAACGCGTTCACACTAGGGGCCGCGCTGAGCGGCGCGCTGGGTGCGCGACTCCTTATTTCTCCGTAAAATTTTTGATAGCTCCTACCACTAATTTATATTCTCCCCGGGGACCCCATCCCCCGGGGCCTATACATAATAATGGAGACTGTGAGGGGAGCCCCAATGCCCCCACGGTCCCGCCGGCTCCCCGCGTCCTTCGAGAGCCGGCATTGCTTTTCCACATGGGGAGCTGCTGACATGCAGCTCCCCGTTTGGAAAAGCAATTTGCTTTAGATATTGGAAGAGAGAGCAGGTTTCCCTGCTCTCTCTTCCAATATCCAAAGCAGTTTGCTATGGCAGGACGGGAGCCGCGAGGCTCCCGCCCTGCATAGCAAACTACAGTGTCCCGGGGGTAGGCACCCCGGGACACTGCAGGAGCCGGCCCTGGGGGGTGGCGGTCCCCAGGGCCATCAAGGGCTCCAGGAGGGGGGCTGCGCGGCCCCCCTCCCTTAAATTGCACAGCCCCGGGAGGTGGTGGTCCCCGGGGGCTCTGGGGGTCCGTAATGGACCCCCACATTTATTTTGTAAGTGCCCCGGGGAGGTGGTGGTCCCCGGGGCGTGTGGGGGGGCTGGAGCCCCCCCCACACCTTATTTATTTAAAAAAAAGAAGCCCCGGGGGTGGCGGTCCCCGGGGCTGCGGGAGGGCAGGAGAGCCCTCCCGCACCATTTTTTTTATAAAGCCCCGGGGGGTGGCGGTCCCCGGGGCTTGGGGGGCCCTTTGAGGCCCCCCATACAAACAATATACCCACCCCCTCCATGCCCCTGGGACTTGGGCCACCCGGGGGCAAAATGCAATCGAAGCGCGGGAGACCGCGCTTCGATTTTTTTTTTTTCAGCAGGATTCGCGCACCCTGAGCTCATCCTGCCGATTTTTAAAAAAAATATATATATTTTTTTTTTGCCCAGGGGGTCCTTGTGGGACCCCCTGAGCAAACCTAGGGGGTCAGGGTGTTTCTACCCTGCCCCCTTTGTGCGCTTTGCGCACTTGTTTCTGTCCCTCGGTTCTACCGACGGAAAAAATGGCTGCCAACATTTCCTGAATCGGAATGTTGACAGCCAGCTGACAGCCAATTAACATGCAGCTCGTGATCGGGACGGTGCGCACAGGGTGCGCTGAGGGTACGCGGACCCTACTCGGCCATAGATATATATGTACTTTTACTTTTGATTTTCTCAGCAACTACTGAACGGATTTACACCATTTAACAAAAAGGGTTCTTTCTGAACCAAGAACTACCTCTTTGCCAAATTTGGTGTAATTCCGTTCAGCAGTTCGGGCTGTAGCCGTGTCTAAAGTTTCCTATGGAAAATTGCATGGGGAAAACGCGTTTTGGGACCCCCCTTTTTTCTCGGCCCCCGCTTGACGAATACCCCCGAGACTTTCAGGGTAGGAGCGGACCGGAGCGCCCCACAAAGTTTGAAAATTTTGCGAAGATACGTCAACCGGCAAGAGAGTTATTTCAAATAGAATGTCGCGGATTTCCTATGGATAATAGGTTGTAACTATAACTATCTACTGGCGATAATTTTATGTCTGGGGGGCCTCAAAGGGCCCCCCAAGCCCCGGGGACCGCCACCCCCGGGGCTTTCTTTTAAAAATGGTGCGGGAGGGCTCTGAGCCTCCCGCAGCCCCGGGGACCACCACCTCCCCGGGGCTTTTTTAAAAAATTAAACAACCTGTGTGGGGGGCTGCAGCCCCCCACATGCCCCGGGGACCGCCACCTCCCCGGGCACTAACAAATTAAAATGGGGGTCCGTTTTGGACCCCCGAAGCCCCGGGGACCACCACCTCCCCGGGGCTGTGCTGATGTAGGGAGGGGGCCGCGCGGCCCCCCTCCTGGAGCCCTTGATGGCCCTGGGGACCGCCACCCCCAGGGTCGGCTCCTGCAGTGTCCCGGGGTGCCTACCCCCGGGACACTGTAGTTTGCTATGGCAGGGACGGGAGCCTCGCGGCTCCCGTCCTGCCATAGCAAACTGCTTTGGATATTGGAAGAGAGAGCAGGGAAACCTGCTCTCTCTTCCAATATCCAAAGCCGATTGCTTTTCCACATGGGGAGCAGCATGTCAGCTGCTCCCCATGTGGAACAGCAATGCCGGCTCCCAAGGGACGTGGGGAGCCGGCGGGACTGTGGGGGGATTGGGGACCCCCACAGTCCCCAACGGAGAGGGCCAGCCCCGGGGATGGTGTCCCCGGGGCAAGTAGTGGCCTAGGATGGGGGCCACGCGGCCCCCCTCCCCAAAAAAGAAAAAAAAAAAAAATGGAAAGGCCGGCCCCGGGGGATGGGGTCCCTGGGGCCTTAAATGGCCTGAGGAGGGGGCCACGCAGCCCCCTCCCAAGAAAATAAAAAAAGGCCATGCCCCGGGGGATGGGGTCCCCAGGGCCAATACAGGCCCAGGGAAGGGGGGCCACGCGGCCCCCTTCCCGTTTTTTTAATAATATGTACTTTTAGAATAGGGGTAAGGCCCTGGGGGATGGGGTCCCCAGGGCCCAAAAACAGGAAAAAGGAAGGGGGCTACACAGCCCCCTTCAGGGGACAAAAAAATAAAATAAAAAAAAAACGATCGGGCCCGCAGGCCCCGCCCCTTCCTTCACCACTCTGCAAACGCGCCCCCTGGCGCGTTTGCAGAGGGGGAACGAATTCCCCTTGAATACTGGGGGTCCCTGGGGGCCAACTAGCCCACCAGGAACCTCCAATATGCGCCAGGGGGCTGCGTTGCAGAGACGTGTAGAGAGGCCACACCCCTTTTTACACCTCTCTGCAACGCAGCTCTGTGGCGCTTTTTGGAGGTATATGGTGGGCTAGTTGGACTCCGGGGACCCTCAGGATTCAAGGGGACTTAATCCCCCAACTTAAAATGCGCCACGGGGCGCGTTTGCACAGTGGTGAAGGGAGGGGGCGGGGCTTCAGGTGACATGTGTGCAAACAGGCCCCGTGGCGCGTTTTAAGATGGGGAATTAAATCCCCTTCAATCCTGAGGGTCCCTGGGGCCAACTAGCCCAACAGGTACATCCAGAAAGCGCCACAGAGCTGCGTTGCAGAGAGGTGTAAAAGGGGTGTGGCCTCTCTACACGTCTCTGCAACGCAGCCCCCTGGCGCATATTGGAGGTTCCTGGTGGGCTAGTTGGCCCCTAGGGACCCTCAGGATTCAAGGGGACTTAATCCCCCAACTTAAAACGCGCCACGGGGCGCGTTTGCACAGATGTCACCTCAGGCCCCGCCCCTCCCTTCACCATTGTGCAAATATTCTTCTAAAATCATCCGAAATACGAATTCCGATTTACTCACCTGTTATCAGGAGAGACCTCAGTGCTGTATCTTTCAGCCCAGTACTGGTCCTGAAAAGTAATTTTAACCGTACTTACCAGTAACTTGAATTTTCTTCCATAGGCTAACATTGACTGGTTTCACTTGGAAATTCTTTTAAGTGTGGAGTTTTGGAACTTTAAAATATTCCTCTAAAATCAGCCGAAATACGAATTCCGATTTACTCACCTGTTATCAGGAGAGACCTCAGTGCTGCATCTTTCAGCCCAGTACTGGTACTGAAAAGTAATTTTAACCGTACTTACCGGTAACTTGAATTTCCTTCATAGGCTAACATTGACTGGTTTCACTTGGAAATTCTTCTAAGTGTGGAGTTTTGGAACTTTAAAATATTCCTCTAAAATCAGCCGAAATACGAATTCCGATTTACTCACCTGTTATCAGGAGAGACCTCAGTGCTGCATCTTTCAGCCCAGTACTGATCCTCAAAAGTTATTTTAACCGTACTTACCAGTAACTTGAATTTCCTTCCATAGGATATCATTGCCTGCTTTTTGCTGAAAAAGTTTCTAAGTGTTGATTTTTGAAACATACAAATATTCCTCTAAAATCAGCCGAAATACGAATTCCGATTTACTCACCTGTTATAAGGAAAGACCTCAGTGCTGTATCTTTCAGCCCAGTACTGGTCCTGAAAAGTAATTTTAACCGTACTTACCAGTAACTTGAATTTCCTTCCATAGGCTAACATTGACTGGTTTCACTTGGAAATTCTTCTAAGTGTGGAGTTTTGGAACTTTAAAATATTCCTCTAAAATCAGCCGAAATACGAATTCCGATTTACTCACCTGTTATCAGGAGAGACCTCAGTGCTGCATCTTTCAGCCCAGTACTAATCCTGAAAAGTAATTTTAACCGTACTTACCAGTAACTTGAATTTCCTTCATAGGCTAACATTGACTGGTTTCACTTGGAAATTCTTCTAAGTGTTGATTTTTGAAACATACAAATATTCCTCTAAAATCAGCCGAAATACGAATTCCGATTTACTCACCTGTTATAAGGAGAGACCTCAGTGCTGTATCTTTCAGCCCAGTACTGGTCCTGAAAAGTAATTTTAACCGTACTTACCAGTAACTTGAATTTCCTTCCATAGGCTAACATTGACTGGTTTCACTTGGAAATTCTTCTAAGTGTGGAGTTTTGGAACTTTAAAATATTCCTCTAAAATCAGCCGAAATACGAATTCCGATTTACTCACCTGTTATCAGGAGAGACCTCAGTGCTGCATCTTTCAGCCCAGTACTGATCCTCAAAAGTAATTTTAACCGTACTTACCAGTAACTTGAATTTCCTTCCATAGGATATCATTGCCTGCTTTTTGCTGAAAAAGTTTCTAAGTGTTGATTTTTGAAACATACAAATATTCCTCTAAAATCAGCCGAAATATCGAATTCTGATTTACTCACCTGTTATCAGGAGAGACCTCAGTGCTGCATCTTTCAGCCCAGTACTGGTCCTGAAAAGTAATTTTAACCGTACTTACCGGTAACTTGAATTACCTTCATAGGCTAACATTGACTGGTTTCACTTGGAAATTCTTCTAAGTGTGGAGTTTTTGAACTTTATAATATTCCTCTAAAATCAACCAAAGTACGAATACCAATTTACTCACCTGTTATCAGGAGAGAACCCAGTGCTGCATCTTTTAGCCCAGCACTGACCCTGAAAAGTAATTTTAACCGTACTTACCAGTAACTTATATTTTCTTCCATAGGAATCCATTGTCTGGTTTTCAGCAAAAAAGTTTCAAAGTGTTGATTTTTACAAACTACAAATATTCCTTAAAAATCACCTGTATGACTTAAACGCATTCTTTCAACTGTTTACAGGAGATGCACCAGTGCTGGATCCAGGATCCAACACTGAGTAAGAAAAAGTAACGATAACAGTTTTTACCTGCTAAGTGAATTTCCTTCCATAGGATAACATTGGTGATTCTATGAGAAAAAGTTTCTAAGTGTCAACTTTTAAAATACAATAATATTCCTTAAAAATCACGACTGTAACCAAAACGCTTTTACTCAACTGTTTACAGGAGATGTACCAGGACTGAATCTAGGATCCAGTCCTGTGGTTAGAAAAGTAATCCATAAAGTAACTAATTGCATTTAACTAGAAATTCACATTGAGCTGAATGTTGCATTGTGTTTGAAAATGTGTTGCCCATTGCAACAACTGTAACTACTGTACTTAAAAGTCTATTGCCTATGTGCAAAGTATTTAAACTAAAGTAATTCATTCTGAGAAAGTATTTTTTGTAATGTAATGTATAATGTAATTACAATGTAATTTAAAAAATAAAATATGTAAAAAAAAATTGTTTCTAAAAATGTAGTAAATCAGTATGAAAAAAATTAATATAACAATTAATACATTTGAAAATTGTCATTTACAAAACCTTTGAAATTCACTGAAAAACCGTAGGTATCAGGCACGTTATAGTTAGAAAATAGCATTTAAAAAACCTTTGAAATTCACTGAAAAAACCATAGGTTTCAGACACGTTATAGTTACAAATTAGCATTTAAAAAACCTTTGAAATTCACTGAAAAAACCATAGGTTTCAGACACGTTATAGTTACAAATTAGCATTTAAAAAACCTTTGAAATTCACTGAAAAAACCATAGGTTTTAGGGACAGTTATAGTTACTTGGACATTGCACTCGTACAAAACCCGTGAAATTCCCCGTTATAGTTAGTTCAGCTAACTATAACTCGCGCCCGCAATGCACTGCTGATGACGTCACATATTACATCACTCATGACATGGTCAGTGACATCACTGATGACATCACTGATGACATCTCAAATGACATCACTGATGACATCATCCACGTGATAATCTGATGCACCTCCTCACACCCTAATATAATCTTTGATACACCCACTCTAAATTACAGACTGCCATTC